>JAQFZM010001182.1:0-20285 GCA_034695785.1 Galumna obvia | reverse complement strand
TGATATACTCTTCACAGACTTGTGTGAAGTCAATACCCTCTGAATTACAGAAATTATTGATAATCTCTTTAACGAAACTTTTGTTTAATTCAATGAATTTCGTGTCACAACTGTTGACAACATTTGAGCCCATCTTTGGTTCCATTTCTGAAGTCTTGTGTCGTTTCAAAGAATTCATTTCTATTAAATTCAAAGAATAATTTATTTGTATTTAAATTAATTAATTAAATGATTAATAAAATTATTTTATTATTGAAAAATAACTCATTTTTCAGTCGAAAACATAAAACACATGACTTTGTTATGAATGCAATGAATTCATTATTTTTCACAAATTTTTATTGTTTTTAAAATCTTATAATATTTGATGAGTGGACACAAACTTACCATTAATTCAGTTAAGAATGAATTTAAAGAAGTTCTCAAAATTGATTTCAATTAAAGAAATTAATTAAAACAAATTTACTTAACATTTGTTTTATTATTAAAATATTTTAAAAATTTTGTTTACAAAACAAAAACACTTTCAATGCGTTTGCGCTCAAACTTTAATTCCATTCATACAAACACTTCATATAAATAACGTTTTCAGAAAAAATTATTTTAAACTTTAATGAATTCAATAAAAAATTAAAATAAATTTAATTAAAATTAAAAACAATTAAAGAATAGAATAAAAATAAGTATTCAATCAATTCTTAAATGAATTGAATTATTGTTTATTGAATTGTAATGAATGCTTACCCGAAGAGTTTGGACACACATTAGAGTCGAAGACAATCATTAAGTGATAAATACTTTAAGTGTTCTTTTGATATGTCGTCACAAATCCTGTTTTCAAACGAATCTCTTCTATAATTGATTTCTTTTATTCAAAATAAAAATATTTTCTATTTATTAATAATTAAATGCAAAAACAATTGAATTAAATGAGAGTTTCGTTACTAAAAATAATTTTGTGCTTTGAGTTCTCAAAGTTTTTCATTCAATTCTTTCGAAGGCTTTCAAGTGTTGACTCATTTGAGTCTTACATTCAATTATATTTCATACGTTTCTGAAAATGTATTTAAAAATATTGACATAATTTTATCGAAAATACAGTCTTTAGTATTGGATGGAATGAAATTAAAATCAACGGAATGGACGGCATATTCTGAGCCGTTTGACAGCATTAAAGGAATTACAATTAGAATTAGAGGACGAATCAATGAGAGCTAGTGTTCTCAGACCTACTTGAAAATCAAGTAATCTACTTGATTTGAGAAAATTCTACTTGGTATATTTTATCTAGTTCTATGTAAATACTTGTTTAAAACCATAAATATCTTTAAATATTTCTAAATTTCCTAATATCTACTTGATTTGACCATAACATTATGCTTTTTCTACTTAATTGTAGAAATTTGACCTGGCAACACTAATGAGAGCTCTGATTAAAAACAAAGTGAAAGAGAAATGCAAACGAATCACTAAATGTGTTATAAATAAGAAAACCTATAATATTTAAAACAATTATTTGTGAACTTTTCTAAAAAGTCAAAATATTTAATACAATTATTTAATTTTTTAAGTTTTGTATTAATTATTTTCATATAAATTCTGAGTAAAACTTATGTGAGGCCTTTAGCTAAAGTATATTTGATGATTATTTGAAATTTGTTCGACCTTTAAAGCTCATTGTAACCAGTCTTCAGCTTTTGTCAACAAAATAAAAAATGATAAAATCTGTTAAATATTTGCATTATTTTTTTCTAAACCAAAAATCGATTTTTTTATCCAAGTAAATTATGTGAGTTGGTTAATGGTCGGGTGGGAGAAGGATGATTCTATTTTCTAAATATTACTCAGTAAATATAGGGAAAAATATGTGTTTTTATGTAAGATATAATTGAAAAAGTTTTGTTGGTGATGAGTATGCGCTATTATCAAATATTATAATAGAGCATCTTTGCAAAATTTAAAGAAACGCGAATCAGTATTTTAATAAATTCTTATAGAATTAAATTTTGACTATAACTCCATCTTTGAAATATGTATTTAGTTTAAATTTGAATATAATGAAACTTTTATATTATTATTTTAATAATAATTTTTCTTGACAAATTCTCGTAAATGTAGTGATTATGGCTTTTCTTTCAAACTTGTTTCTCATATTTATAAATTATTCTAGTTTATTTTAATTTTGTAGAGATATTTTCAGACAAATTATTAAACCTTTTTAAAATTCTTATCTTATCGAAGTATTTGTTGTTTAGTAACTCTTATCTTATATAAATATTTTTCTATTGTTTATTGGATTCCATTTTTATTTTATTTATGATTTTATATATTTTTACAAATGTTTTAATTTTTATTCAATAAATATTTTAGCAGAAAAATAATTTTTAGAAAAATGTCATCAAATAGTGATTTTCCAATTTGTGATAAAATCAGTGAAGAATTAAAAACTGAAATTAAAATATTTCATGTATTCAACGACTTTATTGAGATTCAAAAAAATGTATTATTCATTACAAGAGATGACAGAGTCTATGGATTTGGTTCAAATAATTTCGGTGTATTAGGTTTCTGTCACGAAAATAACGTTAATGAACCGAAACAAATAAAAGAATTATATAAAAAAATATCAAAAAGTTTTTTATTGGACATCTTTTGTCTTGGCTCTGAGAAATGGCGGAAAGTTATTCAGATGGGGAAAGAATGACATAGGTCATTTGGGTCGAGGATTTTGTAACAATGAAATGGAATGTTTAAAACCAGAAGTGATATTTTTTCCAAACGTAAGTTTATTTTATTGTGTGTTTTATTCATTTTTAATGTTTAACAGAAAGTAACTCAAGTTAGTTGTAGTTTAGAACATTGTTTGGCTCAAACTTCTACTGGCAGTGTCTTTGGATGGGGTAATAAGGATGTGGACAAATAGATTATGGAGAAGAAAAGATAAAAAAATTGTATTAAAACCAGATTTAATTGAATTCTCTCAAATCATTCAATCAGTTTATTGTTATTATTATTTGTCTTTTGGGGAATATAATGGAAATTAAATGTTGGGTCACGAAATAGAAAACAATGAAAGTATTTTTAGACCAAAAATGATATTTCGAATGTAGTCTCTATTAGTTCATCTGATATAAACACATATTTTCTTACCACTGAAGGCAATATCTATTTCTGTGGAGAATATGAAGAAAACGATCCAAAATTAAGCCAAAAATTGCCAAAACTCATGAAATCCGAAGAGAAATTTACTTTTTTAAGTGATGCCCCATATAAATTTTTTCATACTTCAAACGCTTTGACTGTTTCTAAAGAAAATGTTTTTGAATTAAATGGGAATAAAATATTTAAAACAAATTATAAAACAGTATTTGAGTTCTTTTGCGACAAAATTAAGATCACTTTCGAGACTATAATAGTGAGACCAAACTTTGAGACACGATTTTTGAATTTTGTGTCAGTCATCGGTTCGGGTAGATTTGGATCAGTCGATAAATATCTTAATACTTTAGAATTACTAAAACCAAATATACATATGATATGTATAGTTTGCGAATACTGCGAGGATTTTAAATAAGCTTTAGTGGACAAAAATTTTATTTATAAGAAATTTATTTAAACCAAATATTTTAATTTAATTATTATTTAAAACACTTTATATGAATAATGTTTATGTTATTTGTAAATAACATTACAATTGTCATCAAATATTTTTAAAACAAATGTTTAGATTTGAAAAATGTTTTTTTTAAAAATATTTTTAATTAAATTAATAATAATTGTGTTTAAATAAACTGAATTAAACTGAACTAAACTGAATTGAATTGAAGTTTTTGAGGACTTTCAAGCGGTTACAGTGTGCCAACCTTTACACTATGCTTTTCACTTTCAACTTGTATTTTGGCTATAGTAACTTTATGCTTTTGATCCTCACCTAATTAATGTTTGCCAAGATGTTTTATAAATGTTTTCCAACTTTTCCATGTTTCTCATATAAATTATGATTACCAAGATTAATGACTATTTTAAAACCAGAAACCCATTCTCTAGATAGTTTAAACATTGACCTTGATATTTTTAAATAAATTCAAACAAATACTGAGTTTATATACACAAAATGTTGAAAAATTTTAATTAAAGTCTAAATTTGAATTCAGGAAATGAAATGAAATTTCAAATTAGTTTTGGTATATATTCAGGAATTTGAGTAACTTTTATAGTCTCTAAAAAACTGCTTTTAGTGGTGTTGAGATTGACCCCACTTTTTCTTTGAATTGTTCGAGAATTGGATTTTTTAGAGAAAACCAGACCTTTAATGAAACCCTGAACTTGACTAAAGTCGAGCACTCACTTCAAAACATGTTTTTAGAGAATTAAATAAACCAAAGAAAATAGACTCCGGGTCTCTAAGGAAGTTCATCTAATTCTAAAATCAAAGTCTACTTACATGTTGTATAAGAGATACTAATTTTTTATTACGTTTTAATATATTATTTATTTTCAAATTATTTTATTTTTTTATTCATTATATTAGAGGTTATGTTTTCCTCAAAACTCATTAATTTTCAAAACAATTTTATTTTTTAAACTTAAATTACAATAACTACAGAATAATAGTAATATGATTCTTGCTAATTTACCTTCACCTTGTTCATATCAGAGAAGAAAAACAAAATGATTAACTTTTCATTCACTTAATTAATTAAAGCCAATCTATTAGTTGTCTATTATATGAAAACTAAAAATTTCCTATTTTTGTCGGTCTTTTGTTATCTTTTTCTTTTGTAGAAGAAAAGGAGCTTTTTAAGAATGTGTCTAGCTAACATTCAGTTTGATTGGTTCTTACAATTTTTTTTTTGTAAGGCATTTTCACCAAATAAATGAAGCGGTGATTTAATTGCAGACATTAATGATCGCTACTAACAAATGTTAATCTTTAAATATAAATTGATCTTGTAAAACTAATTATTCTAGACTTTATCAATTTCTCTCTCTGTAATGTTCAGGGGTATATTTAAGCTTGCTTAATTAATAAATTTTAACAACAAAATTAAATAATTTTCTTTTATTAAAATATATAATTTGATGGTTTAATCGACTGAAAACAGTGTTGTGCCCACAAAAGCTATTTTTGTTGCAATGAAAGGAGCCTTTGGTTTCAATCGATCTATGGATAAGTTTGAGGGCAGGAAAGATGTCAATGGATTAAAACATGACTAAATTATTAAACATTTGGAAATATTAGACTTTTACTAAATTTTAGAATAACTTTTAAGAAAGATCTTGGACTTTTATTGGCACTTCAAGATATATAGTTAATTGAAGATTAAAATAAATATTAATTTTCCTGAATTTTTTTTTCTAACTTTGCATGTTTACTTCTTCTGGTAATCCTATGGGAAACGAATAACAAAAATAGGTAACGATTAACAAAACCTAACAAATAAAAATAATTTCATAATCGATCTAGTTAATACTTTTCATTTTATTTTAACTTAAAATATTATATATTATATTAAACTTAACAATAATCAATTTAAACGTTGTTTGAGCAAGGGTAATATATAATATAGCCATATAATAAGGTCATATTATATGCAGTATATCTTAAACCCAAAGTTAACGAATTCTTTGTAAAAAAAAAGTTGAAATTCAATTCAGTGTTTGAATTGAAACGTTGAGTAAAATTTGTTTGACATTCAAATTAAATCTCATCCATATTTTCGTATTTTTCTAACATATCTTTTCTGTTCATTTTGTCAAAAAAGTCAAAGTTTTTCCTTTGAAATCATATATTCTAAGAATGTTTGACATCATTTACAAAAGAAAATCTGAAAATATTGACATTTTGTCAAATATTTGCCTAAATTTATCAAAATATAAAAAAGTGAACAGAATTTCGATAAGTTTAAACCTGTGCGAAGTATAATAAATTTATGCTCCATCACATTTTATAACAAACAGTTTTATCCTGATTGCTATCATTACTTTTTGGTAAATGTCATTAAAAGTATTTTTTTTGCTTCATTATCAAAGAATATTTTAAATTAACTATCAAATATAACAAGATAAGTTCTCTATAAAAACTTAGAAAGTTTAGAATTTTATTAATTTTAAAATAATAAAAAATAAATTAAAAACTTAAAATCTATTTCTATGTTTTGATAAAAGAAAAAATATATGAATATTAAACAAGTCTTTCATAAAATTGAAAACTTAAGTAAATTCTGAAAACACTGTTTTTGGTATAACTATCTCTTTTATGTTTAAATATTAATTACTTTTTAATTAATATTAATTTATCTAAAAGTCATTTGAAAATTTAGATGATTAATCACATTTTAATTTTAATGAATCCTTAATTTATTTATGAATTTTCACTTTAAATTAGAAGAAAATATTTATTTTATAGAAGTCAAGCAGAATGTTCTTTATATGTAAACTAAAACTATAAACATTTTTAAAATTAAAGATAAAATATATATATATAAGTGAATTACTTTTCATTAAAGCAATTTCTTTAATACAAACTTTGGAAACATTTTTTGTACTGAAAATCCACTTAAAGTAAACTTTATGACTAAAACTTTTGTAAATATAATAGGATAGGGTTTTGAAAACCTTAAAATAATTGAAATGTTATACTAATTAATAAATTGTAATCTAAATCACAATTAAAGGAATGCATAACTTGTTTTTGATCGCAAACTGCGATATTATGCATTCCTTTAATTGTGATTTAGATTACAATTTATTATTTACATGTATTATTATAATCGCGTAACTAATAAAAATTTTGAAATTTCTATGAAATGTTATACATTTTAAAACATTTATACATCTATACAGCGGTAGATACAGACAACAGTAACAGTTATTTATTTAAGTAATTACAGTCTGTTTGCCTCACTTTAGAGTCTAAAGAGTTAAATATCCAAATGTCTAATCCTTTTGTCTTTCATTATTTCTTTGAACGCCTATTATTTAGTTTAGTTTACCTCTAATTTAAACTATTTTACACTTTTGTTTCAATTTAAAAAAACCCTAAAATATTTTGTTTACACTTTATTGTGTATTAAAAAAAGATGATTTGGTTCTTTTTCAAATATAAGTAAAAAACTTTTTCTCGATGGTTTGAACGCTAATATACTAAGAAATCTTATGGGAATCAATAATGAGCTCAAATATCGTTAGATTTTTATCATAAGAGCTAATGATGTGTTCATTAAACAAAATATTTCCTTTAGTTTTGCCGATATATTATATAATTGATTAAATTTGATTGAAAGGAATTTGCATGTTGTTCTTGTTCTTCCACTTAATTTACTATCAAAATAATTTTTAAAAGATCATTACGCATGGTTAAATTTATGAAATATTTTAAAATATTCAAATTGTTTTGTTGATGACATCAAAATAGTTTTCTACGAATATTCTGTTGCCTTTCGTTCACTCCTTATAATTATAGACAACTTAGAATTGGGTTCAGGTTTTAGTAAAGAATGAAATAAAAAGTATTCATTTGTCGAATAGATTCTAAGGAAATGATATTTGAAACTAATATGTTTCTAATAATAAAGCATGCTCCATTAAATTTAGCCCAGTTATAGCTATACTGTAAACCCTCTATTGTAAATGTTCTAATATTTTGATCCATTTCTGAAAAGCATTGAAGAGTGAAAATTATTAATTGTTTTACGATTATTATTCAGTCGGAAAATAGTGTTGTCTTATAGAAAGTGATTTCTTTCAAAAATGTCATTTCATATATAAATTGAAACAAAATATTTAAATATTCTTTTTATTTAAAATACAAATAATTATAAAATTTCATTTTCATGACATAAATCTTAAATAACTTAATCAATAAATTAGAGGAATTTTCGACTATATGTCAACTCTTTTATTAATAAAATAAGTCAACGGAAAAGTACAAATCAATAATCATCTTGATAGAAAGTTAAGATTTCATTTAATTTATAGTCTTTAAAAATATGGTGTTATTAAAAGTTATACTATTAATCATTAAATGATATTAAATTTATAACTAAAATAGAGAAAAGAATGAATAATAAATTATCTTCAATTTGTAATTATAAACTTTCCTCTATTTTAAGCATTTACTCAATTTGTAGTGAAAACAAATATTGAGTTTTGATTTATTCTCAAATAGAAATTCATTTTTGCTTCAATTAAAATAATATATTTAATTGTTCTATATAAAATTAAATTTATTATAGTTTCCAATCAGTTGAGTAAAGCATCATTTGGGTTAAATAATAGATAAAACAATTTTTTAATCCTCACAACTATACTATACTTTACATTATTCTCAAAAAATAAAATCCTCAAAGTCTTGATAATTCTTCTAAAATTTATACCGAAGATAAGTTACAAATAATAAAAATTATTGAAATTTCTTGACATAAATAAGAGTTTATAACGTATCAAATGAAAGATAAATGCCAAAAAATCACCCTCACTCTAAATTCTTATAGTCTAGTGATTTTATCCAATGTTTTCTGGGAATAAATAATTTATGTGATATTTTAAGAAATTCATTACATCCAAACTCTTAGAATTTTAATGAGAAAAATTCAATTAAGTCTTTTAGTATTAGTTTTTGAAGTTTAGGTTCTAATTAAAAGGATTAAAGAGATTTTTGAATCAATAATTAATTCAATGAAAGAGAAATTCAATGCAAATATTTATAATTTCCATAAGTTTTGAATCATAACTCCAACAAATGATAACAATTTTTAATCAGATGATTCAATCAATTCTACAAAATACCAAGGTTTATTTCATGAATTGATTCTTTTATATAGTATTGAATATATCAATAATAGCATCAGATATTGTGAATAAAAGGATATTGGTAAAGGAGAAAAATAAATTGATGAAATTCATAGAATAATAGAAATATAAAAAAGAAAGAAAAATAGTATATAAAGTTTGGTAAAATTGAATAATTTTAAACTATTACACTTTTAAGAGAAGTTTCAATTTAATATTAATTCAAAAATTTAATGAAAAAATCAAGATTTAATCTATTTAACTATTTTTCATCATGTTTAGACTTGCATATACAGGTAATTCATGATTAAGGCTGATTTTTGGTGCGACAAAAATTGTTGGCTTAAATCGAATTTGGCTTAAATAAAGTTAGCTTAACATAGGATAGGAAAGATCGGTGGCGGCAAAATTTATGTCTTATATGATATAAGTTATATCGAATTTAGCCTAAATCGAGAACTTACTGTAATTTATTTTTTAAAAATATATCATTAAACTCTCCTAGAGCTAATTAGAATACTCAAAGAATTTGATATGAATTTATAGATAAATTTTTATGAAAACAAAAGTTTATATCAGATTCTCTTAAAGTTTTCAAATGTACTACAAATTGTAATATCTTTAACTCAAAAGTAATTTATTTAAAATAATAATTTTATAATAATTTCTGTTGTTTGAGTTCTTAAATCATTAGAGAATTTCATTATTTTTGTTCATTAATTAGATTAAACGATAATTTAGGAGAAAATAATGTTTTTGATAAAACATATAATTAGAATAAATATTATTTAATAAGTGCTCCAATAAATTAAAAGTTATAATCAAAATATTGTCTTAAATATTCAAATAGCGTGAAATAAGGTTCTTATGACTAGTAGAGAGAACTGCACAGCACAGAACAGCCTTACATAAAACTCTGTTCTTTAGAATTGTTTCACAAACTGAACGGACAACAGATTAAGCGTAAGACACGAATACAAATAGAATTTTATTGTAATTGAAGTCTTTCTTTTGCTTTCTATTTATATATTGAAATATAAGTGAATTTTGGATAAAAATACAAAACTCTATAAAAATAATAAAATTGCTTTCAATTGCTTTCGAGGATTCAAATCGTGAAACATTTGTGTTCTTCCATTAAAATATCAAAGTATCGACCAGTCCTTCAGTTAGAAATATAGTTTTCAATTTGATCAAGATCATATTTTATCAAAAATTCAATTTTTAATTATTAGTTATATTCTTTTTTATATAATTTCCTTCAATAGTTATGAATACTTGAAAATGATCTAGTTAATAAATGATAATGAATATGAAAATATTTAAAATATGAAAAGTGTTGTTATAATTACGAAAATGTTTTGTTTTGTTAATTTGAAAAATAATAATTACTTTAATTTAAAAGTTATTTAAGAGTATATTTGAATAATTAAGTCAAACATTAATAAATCAAAAAATTAAATATTGAAACAAATTTATTTCCCAAATGTTTGCAAAAGAGTGGCTCCAAATAGTGAGACATCAATTCTAATATAAAGTGGTTTCATATGTGTAACAGTTGTGCAATAAATGAATTATTTCTATCATTAATCATATTTTGAAGTGAAAGAACACTTTCTCTTCAAAATACAGTTTTTCTGATTTTTTCAATTAATTTTCAAAACTTTGTAACTCTAATAACTCTTCCGTTTCTGACATTTCTATTCTTAAAGATAAGAATGTTTAAAGTTTCAGTTTAATCTAGGTCATTGTATTTTTTTGGTCAAGTATTTATTTTTATATAATTATTGTTTGTATTACCTTGCTTCTAATTAGATTAGTGCCTCGAAAGTCATGCAATCAAGCTCAATCCCTTTTTGCAACCCATATATCAATGTCATCCTTTATGGGACGTAACGGAGACGCTCCTGATCTGATCCGATTCCCAGACAACAATCCGTCAAACAATAACTTAAAGCGATGTAACTCTGATTGTGATAACACTTCCGGTCGTAAACTACTTTAAAACTTTAGTACAAAAAAATTTCGAAAACTATATTAATCTTAAAAAGATAAGAAAAGGGTTTTCCAGTATTACTGTATTAATTCATATCAAAAGTCTTGAACTTTTAATAGAAGCATGAGTAAGTTCATTTAAGGGGGTTTAATACACTTACTCTTAAATATCATTCCATATGAATTACATTCAATTATTTTAATTAATTTTAGAGATATTTGTTCTTAAAAGTGATTCCTTTAGGGATTTCATAAAATTTTATATTAAAATGAATTTTAATTCAAATGACTATTGGCTTATATTTTTTTTCTACGACTATTTGTGTCCAAAGGTTCCAGAGTTGATCCACAAAAGAATCCCTAAAGAGGTGTATCTATTAGTAAAATATTGGATACTTTAGTTGAGATGAAGGGGTAATTTCTTTCAAAAGTCACTATTGGTTTAATAGATTGTTAAATATAATTATTGGTGAAAACATTAATGCAGTGCCCAAACTAATAGTCATTGACCCGAGAATAACATTTGATAAATTAGTACATATATATGACAAACAATTCAACGTATAACTCAAGAATGCCTTTACTTCTAGAAGAAGTGATGCCGATATATAACCCACTAATTCACAGAACTATGCTTTGAGTTCTTAATGCTCTGTCTTTCATCACAAAGAGGTTTAGTGGTCTCAACAATACAGAAGACGGTTCACCTCTAACTGATATCTGACTAAAGTGTTAGATTTGTCCCCAAGAGGTACGGTTTTCACATCACGACATGGGATTTCCACAAATTCTTATATTAACATTAGAATACTTAACCCAAAACAACATTAAAATGGTTGACATTTCACCCGACATTGCATTGTATTGCAGTTCTTCACTTCTGACTATTTAGTAGTCACTTAAGATCCTTCAGTGCAGAGCTTTTCTTGAGTTTAAGGTAAAAATAAAGGTTATAAAGAAGAGTCCATTTAATTATATTAAGGAATCCAATGGTAGGGATCTATTAATCTTTGAGAGATTATTGTTAGGATTATTAATACTTTTTTCTGATTACTTTTGAATCAAAAGTTTTGATAATATGTTTTAATTAAATTACTTTTGAAGAATAGTTCAAAACTTTTGGTACGAATCAATATAAAAAGTCTTATCAGGGAATTATCTAATTTGTGTTTACTCATATTTTTCAGATTAATTAAATTTCAATATAACCTGGATATTTATTGTTGTTTAAATTCTACTTATTTTCAACAAAACAGTAACTTTAATATCGTTTAACATTTTTAAAATTGGTTTTTATAATAAATTGGAGTAGGCACTTTTATTTGGAAATTTCTTATTTTATTTCTAAGGCATAAAAAGTAAGTCAACAATAAATTCAAAGCTTACTTTAAAGTACAGAATAAAGAAGTAGTAAAATAGATTCAATTAAACTTTTCAATTGAATTTAAATTTTTTCTTCTCTACGAACATCTTTTGGGACAGTTGTCAGCAACTGTTCCCATATTAGACAAGAATAAACTGAGTGAACCTTTTTTTAAAACTTTCCTTTAAAATAGAGTATCTGTTGGGCGACATATGGTTTGATTTTGAAGAATTGAATTTTCATAAATTATATTAAAATTGAGCGCAAGAATAGACTCGAAAATATGATAACGTGAGAGAAATTCTTAAAAAATACGATCTCTCGATAAAAATCAATCGCGAAATTCAAAAGATGTTAAATGAAACTCATTTTGATTTTTATCAGAGAATTCTCAGACAAAGAGTATATACATTCAATACATTTTGAACAAAAGACATTTCCTTGAAATCACTCAGAAAGGGATCACTATATTTACAGAATAAATGATTCTTATTTAGATAATCAAGAATTAAGAATTTTAAAAAAATATCTAGATTATTTATACTTAATTGAAACAAATAATAAGTGATTGGAAAAATTAATATAAAAATTGATTTGTTTTTTTTGAGGAAGTTCTAAAACTACCTAGATTATAATTAATATTTCATACAAAAAATTTAGAAATTATCAAAAAGAGAGTCTTAAAAATAAAAGGAAAAAATTTTGTTTATACCATAGATGGCTAAAGGAGGGGTATTTCAAAATAATTTCAAATAATCGACACTCAGAGCCCTCAGAAGAGCTATAATGAGGTTTTTTTATTGTTTTATATTCTCAAAACAATCATTTAAATCATGATTTTTATGGTTGAAAAGCCATTATTACCCAATAATTGGAAAGGACTTTAAAAGAGGATCATATTTAACATATAAATTCTTATAACTTTCTTCCCATAATCTTGGAAATGTAACAAGATTTCTGATGAATTTATATGAGTAACCAAGATGACTTCTTTTAAATTTCTTTGAATATTACTACAATATATAACTTTAAAATAATGTTTGTGTGAAAACACTGTTTTATATACATAAAAATTATTTTTAATAATAAGTAAATTGTTGTAAAATTTTTTAAATACAGTTAGTGCTCGATTTAACCAGATTATTGGTGACAATATCTTTTCCTGGTTAAATCAAAATTTGGTTATATCAAGAGCCTTACCATTCAGTAGGAGCAGATAGTGCTTAAAAATATGGATATTATTATTATTATGGTTAAAAAATGTGGTTATATCAAACTTTTGATTAAATAGAGCTTTAATTGTAATAGTACCAAGTAAAGTTTTATTTTAGCCCTTTAATATAGATTTAAATTATATTGAAATTATTGTTTAGACCCAAATGTATTTCAAGCGAAGCCTAATTTCCATTACAAAGAGTTGTTATCATTAAAATACAATTCATTTCAATTAAACTTTTCATATAAATAGCTTTAAAACAAATTTCTCATTGAATTCTTGGTATGATTTCTATCAATCATAAGAGTAAAAAAGGAATACTTTTTATATTATTAATTATTTGATAAATAGATTAAAAAGTCTATGAAAATGAAATTTATCGGATAATAAAAGATTTGGTGAAACACATGTTTATTGATTTTTTTTATTAATTTGTTTTATATTTTCTTACGAAAAGATTAAAATGTTTTTAATGAAAATCTTTTATCTATTATAAACTGAATGATTTGCATGGAATAATTGCATGAGTGCTCCACACCCGAGCGCCTGACACCCACACCCTTCGTGCAAACAACCATAAGGTATAATTAATGAATAAATTCTTATTCTGAGCGATCATTTATATAACAGCCGTCTCTTCTCTTATCATTCATTTTATGTAGAGTTTGTCCGTCGTTTGCATTCACACAACTTTATGCCTCAATGGGTGGCAATACAATCATGAATGGCTTCAAAGGCAAAATCGGCTATAATTTCCACCAGACATCAGTCAAGGGTTAACTTATAATACACTTATGATGGAAACCATACGGAAATTTACGGGATATATACAGAATATAATGAATGAAATTCTAAAACCAGTGGTTATTATTAATGCACTCATTATTTAAAAAAATAGAATTTTTTTAAAAGTAATGTTATATTCATTTGATTTAGTCATTAATCTTCTCATAATTAGTTTGAAAAGTGTATCAAAAGTGGATTCTGTTCTCTATCCGACTGGAAAATTACACGTCATTTGATGTCTCAAAAAAAGCTCTGATTTACTCCACATTATTGTAAATTCTCGGAGGAATTCATTCTAACAAATTAGTAATTTTTTAATAATCGTTTTATCGATTTTTGTTGTTTTAGTTTCAATTTTTTTAAGAATATTTAAAAGATAAGTTTGCCATAAGTTATGGCCCATAACTCTAAAAGAATATCTAAATAATTCTATAAATAATTTTCTTTACAACCAATAGTTTTAACATAAAATATAGTTTTCTTTTTAACCGAAGATTTATTACAATCAAAACAATGCGACGAAGAAATAATTAAAAAAAAGTCAAATAAAAAATGTGATGAAAAAAGAATTTCCTAATTATAATACCATAGACTATAAACTATGAATTATTAACATTTTTAGGAATTAAATTAAATTCCATACAAATTACGAACTTTTTTAATGAAGTCTCACAGAAAATGATTCCCTTATAAAACATATGATAAACATATTTAAACAAAAATATTGTTCTAAGGTTTAGATTAATGAGAAATTAATTGAATTTTAATCTCATCCTGGTCAAATATCTAGATATATGAATAGATAAATTTTTCTTAGATTTAATTAAACTTATATATAATTCGAGATTAATTCCGATTTCATTTGGTTTTAGTCATTTATAGTCTAATAAAGTATTTATAGTAAAAGTTTATGAATGTTTAAAATATTTAATATTTTGTTTAATTTTAAACATTTTTCAATTGATTTAAAGTTATAACTTATTTAAGTATTGATTATTAAAGAATAAAAAGGATTTTATTTTATAAATTTTAAGGATTTGTAGTGAATATTATCAGTTTTAATGAATTTTTATGCAAATGCTTTACATTTTCATGAGCTTTACTAAACGAACTTGCTAAAGTTCAAACTTTGGGTCAAAAGGATTGAATTTCTTTGTTTATTTCTCATTTATTTGCCCAGGATGATTCAATATTATAAAGCTTAAAACATAAATATAGCTGAGTAATTATATAAGAAATGAGCCTAGGTACTTTATGAGTAAATGCTGTTAATGTAATCAATGGTACATTTCTTTGTTATTTTGTTTGTTATATTTAAAGCAAATTAATATAAATATTGTATAGAAAATGTCTTTTATTTGTGTTTCAAAAATGTTATGAATAGTATTTAAAAGTGTTAATCAATTTTATTATTTAATAGTTTTTTAATCTATTTAAAAGTGCCTTAAAATAAATGAAAGTATTATTATTTTTTTCAAATATTATAACTTCTATGAAGTGTTTCACAAAATGAATATCAAAGCAATTGTTCTGTTCTTCTAATCATTTTGAAAGGTTTGTAATAAATTATTACTAATAATTTATGCTTACTTATACTTATATACTGCTTATACTGATTATAGTTTAAATAAAGTTATATCACAACCAAAAGTTCATTCATTTCTTAAATCTGAAGTATTTGTCATAAATTAAATTAAATTTTAAGAAATGTTCTTTTCATACAAGAAATTTTATTAAGTAATTAAGCTAGGTCTTATGTAATAAATATTTAATTTAAGCATGTCAAAATGCTATTTATAAAAAGATAAAATTTTTATAAGAAATGAAAAGTTTTGTGTCGAACAGAAGAGTTTGTTCTGAGAGAGGAATCAAACGATAGCTTATCATAAATTCAAAGGGTTTGCACTTCTTTTTTAAATATGTCTAAAGTCTAACATAAATGACAAGAGTTTCGCAAATTCTATGAAATATGTGGTCGTTATAAAGGAAAGGGACCTTTTTTCCACTCAACAATAATTCCTCGGGTATTCTATGATTTACAGTTTATAGAAATGTTTTCAATATAATAAGTTTGATAAATATATGTGCCTTGACAAAAAAATATTCTTGTAAATCAATACTTTTGAATTCTTTCAGTTCTTAACTGTTAGGAATTGAAGGATTTAAACCATCTTGGTTTGTTATTCGAAACTAATGTTTTGTGATTTTAACTATAATTTTCTTCTAAAATGTTTTTCTTTATCAAAAGAATTATAACAAAATTTGAGCCTTGATCATTTATTAACGTAAATTTTATTTTTGGCAAAACTATAACTTATTATCCCAGTTAATATGCATTAATCCTATTTATCAAGATCACTTTACAACATTATTATCGGAGAATTTAATCTTTGGTCCACTTTTTTATTTAAAAATTTAGTAAAATTATAAGTGAGTAATGATCAAGGTATTCTATTTCAAATAAATTTAATGAAAATATAATTATATATATATTGGATATGATTTATTAGAATCTCAGAAAATTTCAAATAAATGTTCTTGGTTATCATATAAGTATAATTTTTTTAATATCAAATTCTAACCCTTAAAAAAGATTAATTTTCGATATAATTTTTGAATACATATTCATCTCTAAGAATATGAACAAGGTAGAATTACAATAATCTATTTATCTTTTCTTAAGTTATTTAGAAATATGAGTAACAAATGAATCTCAATTTATAAGTGAATATCATATAATCGAATGACATTATAAGAGATAAGTTTTATATCAATTTCTTGTCATAAAGTTTTTGATTATAGACTTCAATACTTATAATTTGGACAAAAGAATCGTTTCTTTGAACGGCAATCGATTTAAATAACTTTTTCTTATTTGATTTCCATATAATAAAAATAAAAAAAGCATTTATTTAGATACGACTCATTCCAACTCTAGATTTAATTATTGTTTTCATATAAAGAGAATTAATGTTATTTCGGTGAAACAAATATTATTACACTAAAAGAAGAGAACGGTTCAGATATTTGAGGCCAAAATGTTATGTATCTTATAGTAGAAAATATACGAATATTATCCATAGGGATTGGTTATGGCTTTTCATTAGAAGTGTTATCCCTATCCTCTTACGAAAGTCAGGATTATTACTATAACTATAATTAACTCAAAAACAACATTTAATGCTACTCTCTATCCGTTAGGGACTGTCCGAAGGGTTACACAATTCTAAATCCTAATCACATTCTTTTTCTTATATATTAAAGCTTAGGACAGAATAATTAATATATGACCAAATTGATGAACATTTCCCAATTGGTTCGAGTTAACTTTGAAGTGTTTATAGAAATAGAAGATATGCTTATTTTGAATGTCATGAATTACATTCTGAGTCACATATCATTCATAGCTCTTGGAATAATATCTCAATTGGATTTTTTGATTAATTATTTATTTCTTTTAGCGGTTGTTTTGATAACCGATTTTGTTGAGAGGCTTTCCTTTTGATTTATCTATCGATTGATTAAATATGGATTAACTATAGTTTTAGTCATTCAATTCCTTTTTATAAAAAACACTTAACGTTCACTTAAGTCTGTCCTCCGGACAAATACTCGACAAATAAATTGAGTCAATAAGTATTCAGAATTATTAATATAAAGATCTCAGAATATCGTCAATAAAATTATCCAAAAGAGTTATGTATTTAATCAAAAAGTTTTATCTTTTGTTCTTTTTATGATTTCATTAAAATATTGGATTAATTCGGGATTTTATCCTAAATTCATGGAAATTTGGATCTTTCTCTTAAATAATATAAAATTTCATATATTTGTTGATAAGTACTTAAATTCAAAGTAATCCACAATATTATGAATTTTAATCAAAAACACATTAACGACTTATTCTGGGTGTTAATGTATGCGTTCATCAAATATGGAAATATGAATTTTTTGGGCGAAACAACACTTTCATTGGAAGATATAAATTAGAGCTCTCACTACTCAAACACGTAATATGTATATTAAATGATATTTAGAACAAGATTACATTTATTCTAAATATGAGAAAGAATGCTTTTTATAATATGGTTTTGCCATATTTTGTCCTTGCAACTTTTATTAATCATAAATAGAGAATTTCTTATTTTGAAGACAATTCTGTTATTTATTTATTTATTCTGTGTTTAAAATTCAAGAGTTTTGAGATTATAAATTCTCGAGAGATATGTTTCCCGCGAATCAATTTCTGAAGAAATTTATAGTAAAAGACATGAATTATTGATTATTATTTGTATATAAAAGTTTATATTTTTTAGATCAAAATATACTTTTTTCAAAAAATTGAATTTTTTTTTTTTAATATTTTAAATAATAAATCAAATTTTCAAAAAGATATTGAAACTTAGAAAGAGTAACACTCCGATGACCTTTTAAAATACTCATGAATTTTATTCATTAAGTGGACAAAAAATTCCCTTGATACTTCTTTTAAAATAGTAGTTTTATTAAATTTTTATAAAATAAGAATATTTTTCTTAAGAAATAATATAATTTTCGATTTGATGTAAAACTTTCTGAACTTCAAATTGATTTCATTTTTCATTTGAAATTGAATTGAAT
Organism: Galumna obvia; assembly: GCA_034695785.1. Taxonomy (NCBI): domain Eukaryota; kingdom Metazoa; phylum Arthropoda; class Arachnida; order Sarcoptiformes; family Galumnidae; genus Galumna; species Galumna obvia. Next base: position 1,512 of record JAQFZM010001182.1, on the reverse strand, counting down.
TACATTTCAAAATCTATATATTATTTAATACTTCAAAAGTACCTGGTCCAGCATAAATAGGAAGAGTTTTAAAAATTAGATTTTACAAAATCTATAAGAGATATTGAAGGCAAATAAATTGCATTTTGTTCGGCAATGTTTGGAGTTTTATGGGTTAATTATTTAAAGTTTCTGTCTTTAATGTAAACCAAGTGGTTAAGTCAAAAGAAAATTGATTAAATTTCCTTAGATTTTAGAATTTATACATTTTATAATTTTTCAAATGATTCATGGTGAGATTTACAGAGGACATCTATACAATCAATAATATTGAAGTCCTAGTACAATCAACCTTTGCATTTTTCCGCTAAAAGACTCCAAGGATAAAAATTAATTTTAAGAATATCAAAGTAATATACATCGATTCTTATTAATTCGAGCATGCTGAAAACTAATATGAAAGTTAAAATTTTGTTGCTATACTAATTTTTAAAGTAATCAAGAAAAGGTTTTTTCGAAAAAATTAAGTTTTTCTCTTAAATCTAAGAAATTTGAATAAATACTAATTTTTAACTTTTATATTCTTAATTAGCATGCTTGAATTGATAGGAACCTATATTTTATATTTGGCATAATATTGCAATACATCGAAACCATGAAATAAAATTACATTTATCTGACTTCACCACTTGGTTACCATCAGAGTCAGAAATTTTAAATAATTAATCCATAAAATTCCAAACATTGCTGAACAAAATGCCTTCAATATGTCGTAGATTTTGTAAAATCTAATTTTTAAAACTCTTCCTACTTATGGCGGACCCGGTATAAACAAATTTATAAAAAAACCTAGAACATATAACTGGTTAAAATTTCTGATCATTGAAGTATTGCCACAAAATGTCGAAATCATTTAATTAATACCAAATTTACTATAATTAAGCGAAAAATTAAACATTTGTTAAAATTCTGTATTTGTTAAGTATATCTAGAGTTTAATATTAAAGTGTAAAACTAAAAAATTAAAGAAATTTTAGTGATTCAATCAATTGATTATATTTTTGATGTTTTGAATTTAAAATTTTGAAAATTTATTAAATAATTAATAATGAATTAATAATGTGTGACATTATATTAAAATTAGGAATTAAATCAAATTTTAAAATATAATTAATTTAGAGTCCATTAATTCTTTTACATTTCCTTAAATTAAAGGCTTTCAGAGTAAAAGTTTCACTCAATTTTGTATATATTTATTGAACACTCGATATCTTTTAGAAAATATAATTTTTTAAACTTTTCGTTTCAATATTTGTCTTAATTTTATTTAATTGATTTCATTATACCGGGTCCGCCAGAAAGTCTTAGCACAATATTGTAGCGTAAGGGAGCACTTGGGCTACTTGTGGTATCCCTCGGGATTACCCGGAAAAATTAAATATTGGCAAAAAATAACTTTTAATCAATAAATTATCAAAGAATAATAATAAATTAATATTAATATTATAAAAATTTCAACTATGAAAATTTTTA
>JAQFZM010001181.1:0-20314 GCA_034695785.1 Galumna obvia | reverse complement strand
TCTCTCTCTCTCTCTCTCTCTCTCTCTCTCTCCCTTTTCTTCTCTGATCCACGGAAGAGGAAAATCAGGTTTTAAGCCAAAGCTCGGACTGTTTTGCATCATTTCTTCGATAGTCAGTCGTTCAAAGTTCTCATATGTTTTGCTTCTTCTCTGCATCTCATGAATGTCTGAGCGGTGTTTCACACAAAAATCGGCGCAACAGTTAAAACCTCAGTTTATGGACATTAAAACCACTTCTTTAATACTTGATTTCATTTGTTTTTATTGACTCTAGTCTTTGATTTTGTTTAAACTTCATAAACAAAGAAAACAATGATTTAGTTTGTGGTCTACTCTTTAAAAGGTATTCAATTATTTTATTTTATTTTTAATTCAATAAATTAAAATTTTATTACATTTTAATTATCTTTTGCTAAACATATCTTTAACTTATGTTTTATAAGTCTTATAAACTTCAACATAATCTTTAATTTTGAGTTAAACTTTGTTTAAACACTTAATTTGTATTTAATTGCATTTTCTTTGTGACAATAATTGATTTGAAGACTCAATATATGGTTTCGATTGAATGCTTAAATTGAATATTAATAAAGTGATTAAAAATAAGTCATTCAATGAAGAAATGATTGAAATTTAAAATTGAAATCAATTGAAACAAATATTTTTTAAAAATACGACAAAACGATTAAACTTAAATTTAAAGTTTAATTACAATTGAAATGTTTTACATTTGAATTCTATTATAAAATCATTTTTTTCGACATTATTTTCTTTATTTCGATTCGATATCAGACCACAAATGATATCATTTATATTTTGCATAAATTTAAAGTCAAATAAAATTCCGGTTATGCTATTCGTGTCTATAATTTGCATCAATTAAGTCAACGAAATTTAAATTTAAGGCAATAACTTAATAGATTATTTGATTTTAATCGAAAAACCCATCTGTTCCAAGTGGTTCTCAGGTCAACAAGTATATTTTTTGAGTTGAATTCAATCCATGAAATGTGCATTCACTCAGTATTAACTATACTTTGAGCTAATATTTTATTTTTATGCATATATTTAAGTCTCGAATTCAATACCAAAAATTCCAAATAATGTGAAAATTATGCAAAACTTTTCACGAATTAAATATTTATTTAAAATCGAATAAAAACTCAATTTTTCATAATATAGTAATTTTTCCAATAAAATGTTGACAACAAAAACAGATTTAAGTTTAACTTTTTTTTTTGAAAAAATGAGACATTTTATGAATTCCTGTTCGTGAGGTATATCACAAAAATTGTTTTCTCCAAATTTAATCATTTTTTAATAATAGATATTTAAAAGCTTTTGAACTTTTGAGACTTTATTGTAAACTATTGATATTAACGATATTACAGTCACCGATCAGTTTTATGAACCGATCGGATAACAGGATTTAATTCATAAAACTGATTGGTTCATAAAATCGATCCCTATTTACTATAGTTTGACTTAATATTGGTTTGAAAATATGGTTCATAAAACCGGTCGTTCATAAAACTGATCGGTGACTGTAATTTGATAATATTATAAAATAACTTGCAAATTAACCAAGGACTGATCAATTATCTGAGATCATCTAAAGATTTATTTTATAATTAAATATTATGACCAATAATTTTAATTAAATATTTAAAAGTTCAATAAAATGAACATGATTAAATTTGAAGCAAAATTCATTGACTTTAAAATTAGCACTTTCTTTATGCCTTTCATTATACCTTTCTTTAAATCTATCCCTTAGGCATTAATACAGCATTAATATAGCATCCATTAAAGTATACAATTAATATTGATTTGAATATCATTTAAATGAATTGATTGGTTGGAAAAAGAAAAACTAAAAATTATTATAAATATAATCAAAACCTTAATATTATTAGTGATTCGCATAAAATAAGACTTAAAAAGTTTTGTTTAATTCATTTAAAATTAAGTCTAAAAAATATTCTAAAATTATAAAAAAGAGTAAATAATTATCAAAATATTATTTATGATTCATATATTCATAAATTATTAGTTTTTATTACTAATACTATTAATTTAAATTAAAGATTTAATTAGAATTTGATCTTCTTATGACTATATATCATATATTTAGTGGAATTCTTATCTAGATAACATTTAGATAATGACATATTTTATAGGTTCACATAATATCAATATTAATATTAAATCTTATTTTAATTATTTGAATGAAATTAATTACTATAATATTATCGAAATTGTCTGACCAATGGTTTAACCGATGGTCTAACTGATGGTCGAACCGATTGTTTCAAAAATTAATTTTAAAACAATAGTTTCTCTAATGAAGAGCTTCAGACGATTAATATTATTACCAAATAATATTAACTAATCAATGGGTCATAAAAATTGTCGATTTCTATGAAAAGTTTATTTTCGTTTCTTTGGGTTTCAATTTTTACTGATTGGGTAAAACTAAATGTGAGGGAAATGTAGAGAATTGAGGGACAAATCGAGGCAAAATGTTATTTGCATTTTGCAATTTTGAATACATTCACCTATATTTTAATTGAGCGAGCTTAATGTGATTTATACAATTTTATCATAATCTATATCACGATATGGTTAATGTTTGAGGGCTGACAGAAACTTCTCCCCCTTTGGTCTGTCATTAAAATAAATGCTTTTCATTGTTTTACTAATTCTGGGTTTTATAAGGTTATAGTCTGTGGAGTATAATATACCACAATATGATATGTTGTCGTAGTTATGGTATATTATGCCCAACATTTGTAAATTGACTCAGAATAAGATGGAAATAACTATGAAACTATGTGACAGGTTAATTTTTGTATAGTTTATGGTTTTTAATAGTTAATGGTTCACTATTAGAATATTTTTAAGGTTTAATAATAATAATTTATTGCATTTTTTGATAAAAATTTAAATGTTTTCATATTTGAAGTGACAAAAAACGACTTCTAAATTCACTTTACTCTAAGAGTGTGGCCGTCAGTCACTCCTAAATACTTACCTGAATATCACTTCCTTAAACTCTTCAGACAAGAATCTGTTTTCAAAAATATTTATAATAAATCTTCTTATGATAAAAATCGATAATATTTTGATTTGAATATTGAATGAAATTTAAACTTTTATTTATATAACAAATTAATGGCAAAAGAATAAAAGTCACTGAAAATGATTAAAGATTTTAATGACTGAACTTAACGGACAGCAATCAATCAATACTTGTGTTGATTAAAGGCTTTCAATTTAGAAAAATTGTTTATCGATTGACAAAAAGTAGGAAACAGTCTATCATTCGATTACAACAATATTTTTCTTCTTTAAATTAAGGCTAAACTTATGCATCGATTGGGGGTCACATCTCTAACACACAATCCATCAAAATATCAAAGTTATGTTTGTCCCCCAAAATTTACCTCAAATTGAATCAATTTCTCTTTGAAAAGATAATCACTTCTAAATACAAGATCTAAATTTAAATTTGACAAGTTTACATCTAATAAGATATAATACCCTTCAATAGACAAATTTTTATGAATTGATTGAAGGAATATAATAATTATCAAAGTTTATGGCTTTTAATCATTTTTCAAAAATAAAATACAAATTTTCCATAACTTATGGACCAAAAAATGGTTAAATATAATGTTTTATTGACAAGTGCTGCAGCCCTTAATTATTACCTTGCTAATGTCTTTCTAGAAATGTTCTATGAAAACCATTTTCGTGATACTTGTAAAATTCCTTTAATTCCTATACCTTTTTGTTTATTTTATATTTTTATATTATTGATAAAAATAGTCTAAAATTAAGTAAATAAAAAGACAATATTTTAATTATTAAATTATAAATTATATATATATTGATGTAAACTAAACTAACATCAAAATATAAGATATGAAATATATATTATAAAAAGTAATGATTTTTTTTAGTTTTATTGAAAAGTTTTAAATAAATATTTATAATATATTTTTATTTTTTCCATAATTTTCTTAGAGAATTGTCGGAAAAGTAATACCGCTCTAAATATATGAAGCAATTGATTAAATTTCGGCAAAAACTTACATTTTTCCTCTTTTTGGAGTTAAATCAGTTTTGCATTTAATAAATGATCATTTTTTAAGATAATGTTTCATAACTTTGAAAATCATTAATTATTTGATTTTTTACAAAATTGCAATTTATTACACAAAGAAGAGTTTGAACACTTTTACATTATTGAACTAACTTTAACCTGAATTCTACCCTTCAAAATAAGGAATGTCCTAGGCAATGAGGCATGTCCTACAAAAACAAAAGAATACATTTTATTATTCTTTGATTAATTCTCAAAATTTATTTAATTTTGTTTAAAGATTCAGTTTTTCATCACTTCAATCATTAATTATTTCAACTAAACTTTACATTTGAAACCAAGCTCTCTCTCTCTCTCTCTCTCTCTCTCTCTCTCTCTCTCTCTCTCTCTCTCTCTCTCTCCTTCTCTTTGTTTCTTTTTCTTTCTCTCTTTATTTTTCTCAATCATAATATAATTTTCAATATAATTATAAAATATTAAGTTTTTAACAAAATTCGTATTTTTATATAAACTAAAGTTATTGAGAGCTTTGGTTTCATATTAGAGTTGGAAAAAATGAAATTACTTTTAATATTAAAAACATTTAAAGAATAAATAAAATTTTTGTTTGGGCTTTAAATTAGTCAAATTATAAGCAATTATTCACTAAAGATATTTTGGATACTTTTATTATAAGTATATTTAAAGTAAAGTCAAAATCAAATTTGACCCCTACTGTAAGGAAGTACTCATTTACGTAAAAATGGTATAAATCATTCATTTTTTCAATGAACTCAAAGAAAATGTTTAAAATTCTCTTTAAAATATTGACTTACGATTTAAAAAAGATAATCCAAGAACTCTTATGTCAGATCTCTTAATATAAGCCAAAACTTTAAAAAATGGTCTTATCTTTAATTTTAGAAAAGTATAGGAAAGTATAAAATTATGATCGACTCCTACTTATAATACATTAAATTCAACGATAAAGTGTTTTAAAGAATCGAAAGTTGTGTCTCTTTTACTGAAATCAGGGATTACTAAAAGGTCTGACTCTAAAAAGTGTAGACTCATAGTAGAGAATCTACAGATGACTATTATTTCGCAAAATGTCAAAATCAATAATTAGAGTCATTTCATTTAAACTTTTATTATTAATAGCACTAAACCCCAGGCATTAACAGAAAGAGACTATTTAACAACGATTCTATTAAAACTTCGTTCAAAATTTAAGTCAAAGAACTTATAATTTGGAATTTTATAGACAAAGTTTTTTTTAGTTAACCAAAAAACCAAAATTGCAAAATAATTTGTAATAAATAATAAAATAAATTTAATAAATTTTTATCAAAAAAATTAGTTATAAATCACTTTTAAAAGTAAAGGTTAAAATTGACAAAAGGGTCAAATTATAAATATAATATATTAAGTTCTCTGACTCTTAAAGCAATAAATTCTTGATTTTCTATATTATTGTTGTTAAACACATTATTCGACACTTTTTTTGACACCTTTTCCTTAAAGTATAAAATCTTAAGTGTTTGACATTTTTAAGTCCATAGTAGAGGTCACTCACTGATGATTAACAGAAACGATTGTAGAGTCAGAAAAGTTGATATATTAGAAGAAATGTTTTTAATATAAAATGTAATGTAATGTTGTGTCAAATCTTTTTATTATTTTTGTCTCTCTCTTAGAATTAGTGATTCCGTACTTTTTCGACAACAATTCTGTTTTTAAAATATTTTCTCTTTGTTCTCAAAAAGCAGAGAAAACCCAAAAATTTTAGACTAAAATTGAGTGTTTAGGAAATAAAAAAATAGATTTTTGGGATAATTTAGATTTAAGGGCTTAAAATAACATTTAATTCCTTTGTTAGACTTAAAGGTCATAAAGGGATACCTTTTAATAATTATTGCAGAATTATTACTCTAATAAAGATTACCTTTTGCCTATTAATGAATTAAATATAATATTTTTATAATTTTATTATACATTTATAAATTGTCCTCAAATTGATGGTTGTGTCGTTTAAAACGATGTGGTCTTAGTTTTAACCTAATTTTCATTAATTGAGTTAATTATAATATATATTCTAGTTAAAAAAGCAAAAATAATATGTAACTAATAATACATAATATTGAAGGGAATAAAGGGAATGACTTTAGTCTAAATTTTGTTGAAAACTGTTTCATTGAAACGAATTACTAATAAAATGTCTCAATGTTTTAATGTAATTTTAACTAGCTTAGTTTAGTTTCAAAAAGTTAACAATTTAGAGCCAAAAGAAATGAGTTACTAAACTAATGAAATTTCTTTTAGTTGTTTATGTCGTGAGAATTAAACAAAACTTTGTCTCAAAACTAATACTTTTCTTTAAAAAAATAAAATTTAATTATAAGTTTCGTTGAGAAATACAGTCATTCAGTACTGAACTGATTCAGTGAATTACGAAACAATTTTTTAATAATAGTCTAATAAACCTCTTTTTTCAAAAGGGATGGAATTCTGTGCTAAAAGAGTTGAAATCCTGTTCTCTCTTTTATGTTCTCTGAGTTGTGGTATATTTTGCTGAAGAAATGTTGATTCGCATCATTTGTTTGAGGCAATGAATTTTGTTGAACATTATTCTAACCACTGAATCACTGAATCGCTGACACATCTCTCAAATTCTTATAATTTTAAAGAATTTTATTTTAAATAATAAATAATAAGAATTATTCAGTCATTCAATCATTAAATCATTTTTAGAATAATTTCGTTAAATATAATTCAATTAATTAGTTTGAAATAGAAAGTCAGAAATGTTACCTTGTTAGTGTTAGTGTTAGTGTTAGTGTTAGTGTTAGCGTTAGGGTTAATGTTAGGGTTAGTGTTTGTCAGTTATATAATGTTGTGATTCTCTTACTGTGAGATCAATGGCAGTGAATTGGAGAGGAGAGACACGCATTAGTGGTCAACGATTGAATGCACGGCTAAAAGAAAGCAATTCTCGTCGAAAAAAAAGTCTTCTGAACTGAAGAACTCATAAATAGAGTGCTTCACTATTAACCGACTTATAATGAAATCCAGTTATAGAGTCAACTAAAAAACACACAAAACTTATGGCTATAATTGGAGGGGAAGCCATTTGGTTCCAGTCCTTAGTTTTGCTCAAAATTGTCGGTACACGACATTCAACTGAATATAAAATATTATCTCAACTATTATATGACTGAACCATTGATTCAGAGGTCTCTTATGTTCAGGTGTTTCGTGAACTCATTCACATTATTACAAAAGTATCTGAACTCAGTTTTTAAATCTCATTTAAAGAGGTGTTTCTCCTTTACACTCTCTTGTCTTACCTGTGCTGATGGCACATATAGTTCAAAAGCTAAAATTCATTGAAACAATGATGTGTTCAGTCGCTTCTCTCATGTCATAAAAGAAAGTAAAATATCGTTTCATTTAATTAAAACTCATTTTTTTATTGTTTTTCAAATTCATATTTATTTATAAAGCGATGAAATTCTAATTATTTGATGAGAAATTAATTCATTTATTCTTAATATTAATATTAATAATCAACAAAAAAACTAACGTTTGTGTGAATCCGGATTTTGAATAAATTGTATGAAAAGGTAAACTTCAAAGATATTAAATTTATTTATGTTATTTAATAATTATTTTATCCATAAATCAAATTATTTTTCGTTTTCACATTAGATATACATTAGATGTAATTACTTTTTGAAATAACTTTTTCTAATAAACATTTTAACCATTTATTAATCATTTATTAATAATCGAAAAGTCTTGAAATGTTATCTTTATTATATTTATTATGTTTTTATAGTCTTATATTCATATGTTTACACTTAAACTAAACTATAAAATATGCAAAAATTGCTAATTTTATGGACTGAAGTTAACTAACGATTAATAGTTTTATATTTTGAGTTAAAGTTTTCAATCAATGATTTATTATAGCGTTTAGTTTTAATTGACTTTAATTCGATAATTTGAAGACTCAACTAATATAATAAGAAAATTAATACAACGCCCCATATAACGTGTACATTTTGTGTATCTAAATTCTCCTAGTTTATAGTTAATAGTTAATAAACTTAAATCTTATGTCAATTTTTATTCTGTTTGACATCAATTAAAGTAAATAATTATCTGTATATCAATCGTTAAGACATCGAAATCTTGTATTTAAAATATCAGTAATTTTTAAAATCTATGACAACCGATAGCTTTTCCATAGACTATCCATAATCTATTCAGAGCTCAAATACCAAAACCAATTGCAAAGTACCACAAAAAGCGTCTCAAATATCTGTTCACAAATGTTTTACCAGGGATGCTCAATAAATGTATTCATGAACGCATTAGAGCCAAAAATTAGGCAAAATTCCTATTTGAGGGCTAAACCAAAAATTTTAGCATATTTTGTGAAAAAAAATAAAAAAAATAAAATTGTTATACATTTTTATGTATTGACTAAAAAATTTCAAAATTTAATTAAATAATGTTCTTTACTTTACGTTAACCACAACTGAACAGAAGATATTTAAAGTATTTTAGAGTTTAATTTTGAAAATTTTTAATTTTGGATAACTTGTAAGCAAAAAAATGACTAAAAATCGATAATTAACTAATAGTTGACTGAAATGTATAAAATAGATTAAAATAACTAAAAGCTGAGAAAAAGGACAAAAATAGCCTTTTTTTACTTTTAAGAAATTTTGGTATTTCATGATTTTAATGTGATTTTAACTAAATTCCAGATATTTTTAACTTTCTTTGAGTTCTTCATAATTGGAATTTTTACGTCATTTAAGTTATTTAAATATTATCATTAAATTATCAAAAAATTTCACTTTTAAATACAAATTTGATAATTTGAAAATATATTTTAAAAATTAAAATAAAACGACAATGACATAGGTGCTTTTTATGGTCATTTTAAAGCGATACATTTTTATTATAAGTTAAAAATTGTATCAAATGATGGGATTTTCCCTTTTGTCAATAAAAGCTGTTAATTATATCCAAACAAAAAGAACAAGATAATTTGCTGTTTATTCCAATTAAAATATTTTAATGTCCTTGGCAAACTTGGAACTTTTACAATAAAATTTTTATAATTTTGATTAATTTTCTGTTTAATTTAAAAGTTTATAATTTATAAAAATATAAAAATCTTTTGTTTATTATATTTTTAATTATTTTCTATTTTTTAAATTCCATCGAAGTATTGATGAAATAAATATATTTAAAAACATTTTATTATCGTTTGATTAAAATTAACAAATTTTCTGTTTTTGATTATTTAGTTTTTTGTTTTTGTTTTATTAAAGTTTTATCTGGGATTTGATTTGTGCGGTATTTCTAACAAAGAATTCTATAAAACTTAAAAACAGGAACTTTTGGTTTAAGACAATTATATTCTAAATTATGGATAATTTTAGGATATATTTTAGTCAGTCTTTTGTTTATGATTTACATTAAAATATTTGATAGAAATTAGAAATAAGAGATTTTATCAAATAATTAATTCAATGAATATTTGTTGAGACAGACTCTACTCTAAAGGATCTCATCATTTGAAGGGAGAGTTTACTCGACATAAGAATAAATAATTAATCGTCGATAAGAAATGTCGAATCAAATGATTCTTTTGATTTCAAACGTAATTATTTTGGTTTTTGTAAATCAAAATTTTATTTATTGTATTAATGGTTCGCCTTCTCGTCGAAGATTTAATGGTAAGACTTTTTATTAATTCTTTTAACTAAAAATGACTAAAACTATGCATAAACTAAGTAATGAACTAATGATCATTTGATTATAGATGTGGAGAATCTGAGCGCTGAACCTGACTATAGGGCTGTTAAGCTTAGATGGAATTATTATAACGAACATCACGGGATCACCGGCTTTAAAGTTAAGTAAGTTATACATCACTTATACCTCATTTAGCGAATAGTTTTGCCCAAAAAATATTAAAATTTTAGACAATTATTACTTTTGCCTTATATTTGGTTTTGGACTAAAGATTTTGCGAGATTTCCGCCTGGAATTCAAAGATTAGATGTCGGGAAAGACATTTGAGATTATTATCGCCTCAAACAAGTCGTAAACTGTCTTCTCGTGAGGAAAGTCTAAACAACGATCCCATTATAGATAAATTGATTCGTTTGAATCGAAATACATTCGAGGCTTTTGTTTATGACTTACGTATGCTAACCAACTATACGTTTAGCGTTAAGGCAGACTTTGACGCCCAGTCCACCGGTTATGGTCTTCAACCATATCATCCCATTTACAGTAAAATACCCGCCAGCGACCCATTCAGACCTCATACCAGTCCAGGCTCTGAAGCAGAAGATTTTTATCGCAATGTTTTGGTTGAAACAAAAAGTTGTAAGTATTTCAAGATTTTATTTTTTAGGACTCAATTCAACAAAAATTATAAAATGAATTCAAATTATAAGTTAGACTTAAGAAGACCCGACTTTCCTCTCCTTTTATCAAATATTTCTCTCAAATAATCCATTTTTAAGATATAATTTTGGAGACTATTTGTGAGACGCCTCACATCTAATAATAATTTTAGTGATTGGAAACCATTGACTCTAAATTTATAAAATTATACAATCGATGAGAAGATCCGCAGTGTTTTACCCTCTAATTTAAAACGGGTCAGGGTTTCTGTCCTCTTCCAAATGTATCGCTTATTATTTTCCCATTCAGTTCAGACACTGTCTCTCCTCTTTTTCACTGGATTTAAATGAAGTCAACAGACCATAAACAGGGTAATTAGGGATACGGTATAACGAACTTTCGATTTTCTAAATTGAAAGCACAGCCTTTCAAGTGTTAGTCTTTCCCTACACTTGACATTTACGCTCTTATAAATGCGATTATCGACTTCTTTGTGTTAAACAACTTTTATAACAAATTTAGTTTAAACTAATTTCTTAAATAATATTAAAATTATTTCAAATAATTAAAAAACTATTTTAAATACTTTAAACACGAAAACAAAATTTTAAACACATTTAAGATATGAATACTTTGAAAATTAAGGGTCACTTTAAGGATCAGTTTATCGGATCAAATAAAAGAAGAAAAAAGTTTTCACTAATAATTGTATTTTATTTTTCTTTATATTTGAAGTCTCGGCCAAAACCAGTCGTTGTTTAGCGAATACATCAGATGTTGTGGTAAACACCGGACCATATTTTAATGGCAAAATTACAGTCGAAGACGCATCAGATAACCGGTGCTCTGTTTATGGCAATCGAAGTAGTAATCAGAATGTGTATACCCTCACAATACTTCACGACGTGTGCGGCAGTAAAATCATTGTAAAAGCATTTATTCATTTTATTTTTTTAAAAATAAATATCAGATAATATTTGGAGACATTTTTTTAGATAAATAGTCAATAAATAGATATAAAATCAATATTTTATTTATGATTTTAAAGAAATTTTCTTAAAATATATTTCACACATATTTTTTGTTTGAATGTCAGAACAATTCTCGTATCGAAACAATGGTTATGGTTCACGAAAATAGGGAAATATTAACCCATAATTCCCGACGTTTTTTGGTTGTTTGCAATTTCGTTCCCGAGACCTATACATTGACCGCATCAGTAGCTGTTCCGACACATCTTCTCAAAAAGAAACACAAAACTGATTCAGATAAGAGTCACAACCATTCAGTTGAGTCTAATGTTATACCTGTGCCCAAACCCAATGCCGACACCAATAATGAGAACAATAATATGATCGACAATAAAAGCAATGATATATTCACTTTCGATCACTACAAACAATCACATAATGTTCGTGACTCACGAATGTTAGCCCAACATCTGGACCACACTATTCTTAATAATCATATCAATACCAATACTGAAACAAATGGAAAGAGTTCTTCAGGTTTGAAAAATTGTATTAATAAATAGTAAATGAATTGAAATATTAAATAATTGGAACTCAATTTTTCAGATCAATATTGGAATCAAATCTTCTCTACAATACTTTTCGTTATAAGTGGACTCATATTCTGTGTGATAGCACTGCTTTGGTTTACTACAACTCCTCGATTAAGTGATAAAAATAGGGAAATCCAGTCATATATATCGATGGGTTCTTCGAATGACCAAAAGATGAAATCAAATCAAAATAAAGCGATTTTAAGTGTCAACGGATCGCCCATCGCTTTAGTATCGATCGACTCATTGGGAGAATCGTTTGCATAACTTATTTAAAAACAAATTTAAAATAATCTTTTGTTTTTCAGAAACTTTTTTGTCACTCAAACACTTATTTATGACTTTTTTATACATAATTTTCGAAATAAATCATAAAAAAACTTAATTTAAAAATAATTAATGAAAAATTCCAACTCCGAGAAGAAGATTACGTCGCGTAAAATGTGTGCTCAGAATATTAGTCGATTTGGTTCTATAAGTCCCCAATAAATAGGATTCGCTATTATTCCTGAAATAAATTCGTAATTAATTTATTGTCTAAAAACATGATTTTGTTATCACTTACTTAACAGAAGGGATTTGTGAAACACTATGTTCTTCGGGATCGATATCATCAAGCAGGGTTTGTATATCCCATAAAACGATACTGTCATCAGTACCACCAGAGGCCAGAATAGAGCCCTCTTGACCTCTATTAAAGCTCAGTGAATATATTGTATCGAAATGAGCGGACAATTCGGCGATTAAATAACCGAAAGATAAGTCCCAAAATAGTATTCTCTTATCGGCTCCGGCAGAAGCCAAATATCGGCCACTGTTTTCAAAAGCTAACACATAAACAGTTGCCTTATGTCCAGTCATATATCGGACACACTGTCCATTCAAGACATCCCATAAACGGACAGATCGATCAGTAGAACCTGTGGCCACATAATTAGAGTTGGGATGAAACTGAACGCACTTCAATACAAACAACACTTTAAATTTCGTTTCATTTGTTAATCGATACTTACGTCAACATCTGATATATGGCCCGCAAACAGTCTTAAAGGGTTGTACTGATCAGTAGCCCAAAGACGTGCTGTTCTGTCGTGAGAACAGGAGGCAAAATAATAGCCATGAGGACTAAACTTAACGTCCCAAATGGGAAAACAATGCCCTTTATAACAGCAAACGTTTGTCCACGTTATTAATGACCACAAACGGACTGAACGAATCATTTTTTTTATAAAAAGAATTGAATTTAAATTAACTGAAATGACTCACTCGTTGCGTCTTCAGAAGAAGATAGAAGTAGATCCCGACCCGGACTGAAACTCACTGAATATACAGGACCTGAATGTCCGGCTAAAACTTTAACATCAAAAGTGCTTTTATCGTCCATCATTCGATAGAGTACATCATCCACTTCTTTGTCAATGAGTTCCAAATCAGAGGCCGGTTTCATAACTTTGAGTTTATTATTAGAGAGCGGCCAAACCCTAATCAATGAATCTGAAAATCCTGCGGCCAATAGAGTGGAGTCTTCAGATATTTCGGCGCAAAGGGCTGCCATTTCATGAGAGTGCTGTGCGTTTAAAAGTGTATAAAAACAAATGGAGGGCAGAGTCTCGGGACCCACTTTCAGCGCTTTAGCCGACTCTTTACGAGCTCTAACTTTGTCCAACTGTTCGGCGTCTCTTAATTCTGGTAAAGGAATTCTAGTTATTGGAGGAGCGTTTGGATCACTTCTTGCTTTCTTGGACTGAGACATATCTTTCTTTTTAGGCTTTTTCTTTGGTTTTTCAACTTCTCCTCCATTTTCACCGATAGAATCATCGAATTCAATGTCCGGAATATCGATCTTCAAATCCGGTTCTTTGAAGAGTCCATAAAATACTTTTGTTTTATTGGCATCTTTTTTAGGTTCTCCGGCCATTCCACCGGCCACTGCCTCCACTTGGCCTTTGGTTCGGGTCAATCCTTCATAAATATCGAGATAGAGATGTTCCTGAATAATATTCTGAAATATATTAGTATTCGGTTTATTCTTTTCCTGAAGAAATCGCTTTAAATAATTGTATGAATCGCGAGACAGACGTAAAGTAAATAAATTTTGTTCGGATCTAAAACTATCGATGATATCATTTGTGGTATTTAAGTGTTCTTTTTTGGTCACTACAGACAACTTTTTAATGTCTTCTTCATAATAGAACTCCTGTTGATAACCAAATTTATTCATAAAATTCATGGCCTGTTCTTCGTGTCCGTTATATACCAGTTCTAAATACATGTGAACAAAGACGGGCCACAAAAGACGGACCAATTCGTGGCGATAACTGTCGAGTGAAGATTCAATGAACTGTCGAAGAGTATTATAATTGTCTTCATATATGTCTGGATTTTCATCCGTTTTATAATTTGATAAAACATTTGAGAGATTGTTCTCATTTTGATTGTTTTGAACATCAATTTGTTTCACTTCTTCTTCACTCAATAAACTCATGAGTTGAGACTCTTTTCGTAATTGAGTTTCTGTTTGTTTTAAATTATTTTTCTTTAAAAACTGAAGAACTGCCATAACTGTACTCTTGTCTAAAGTAACGGCTCTCTCAGCCATTTGATCGCCTAAAGATGTGTCACCTGAAGACTGACCATTCACTGGTTGATCACTCATTTGGTAGTCTTCACTGTTTTTTTGTGTATTTAAAGTATTACCACTTAAACCACTCAAATAATCTTTTTCACTTAAATCACTCATTATTTAAGTAATGATTCAAATAATTAAACAAAAAAAAATAAAAGATTTTTGAAAAACTAATGCAAACAAAAGTTAAATAATTTAATGTTTGTTTGAATTTAATTCAATATTTTTCAAGCGTTGAGTCAATGCATTAAAAGTCTATTTGTTTACAAATGAGTCGTATTTTATGTAATCCTTATTGAAGTCACGTTTAATTGTAAACAAAATTTAAAGTTTATTTTCAATCGTTTTTTCTTTAATTAAAGGGATTTTTAATTGATTTAAAAAATGTTTAAATTATCAAAAATTTGTATAAAACCAATTGAATTAATAAGTTGTCAATCAATAAATAAAACGATTATTCGGTTTAAAAGGCATACATTCAGCCGAAGACCTCTTAAAGTGTTAAACGATTCGGGAAAGGATTACTTTAGAAGTAATGACCCAAAAGAGTCCATCTCTTCATCTGATTATGAAATCACTCCAAACCTTTTGAGTGGAAAACCAAAGAAGAAATTCAATAAGTATTTTGACGATGGATTTGATGAAGACTTCTTTGATTTTACTGAAAATCAAACAAATAATGAGTCAAATCTTAGAAATCTTTCAAAAGATATCATTAAAAAAGATTTGAAGAAAATAAGAGATAATCGAAATAATAGATCAGAAAAAGAGAAAAAGTGGTCAACAAATGAAACTAAAGAAAGAAATGAAAAGGTTTTGAAACCAAAATTTAATGAAATTCCCAGATATGAGAAAATTTGTGACAAAAACTCAGAATTTATGTAAGAAATTGTTTTAAACATTAAATAATTAATTTTTTTAATAAATATTTTCAGTCATTTGATGACTACTTTAAAGCAAAGGAAAAGACGGGAAAAGGAAAATGTAATGCTTTTGGAGGGGAAACGACTGATCAATGATGCCATCGATGCTAACATTAATATTAAAACCATTTTCTTCACAAAAGAAGAAAATCTGATTGAAATTCAAAATCTGAAAGAATTAGTTTCTAATGGTTTGAAACTTAAAAAGATTTTGTACAGAGATTTGCAACTATTTAGTGAACTGACCACAAGTCCCGGTATTATTGGTGTTTCGGAACGACCCAATCAAAACTATATCAGTTCAATGAATGAATTGGATTCCAATCAAAGATTACCACTTATTTTAATTGGAGATAATATCAGAGATCCGGGAAATTTAGGGACAATGATTAGATGTGGGGCAGCCGTTGGCGCTCAAAAAGTCGTTCTCCTTAAAGGTTGCGCTGATGTCTGGGATGTGAAGGTATTGCGTTCGGGCGCCGGTTCCCACTTTCGGATTCCAATTGTGGCAGATATTGAATGGCCACTAGTTTTCAATCACATACCCATTGATAAACCTTTCGATTTGTTTATCGCTGATTCTAACGGTGATATCAATAAAACTATTGGTGAAAATCGAAAGAATAGACATTTGGAAATTCCAGCGCACACTATAAGCACTATTACTCGGGAAGTCGATTATATAACAAAAGAAACCTTTTCGAGAGACGATTCTTATGACGAATCAAATTCAGAACTCATCAAATATAGGAATTTATCGATTCCTTCAACGAGTTATTCTGATGTCAAGTTCTTTACTTTCGGTATCGATAGGCCTACAGTTTTAGTAATCGGAGGCGAAACTCAAGGACTTTCAGATCAGTCATACAAATTACTCTATGATTATATCGGAAGAAAAATTAAAATACCGTTAGCTCTGGGCGTCGATAGTCTTAACAGTTCTATTGCGGCCGCAGTTATTATGTATGAAATGAAAAGACAATACTTGTCTCAAAGCATTTCTTCAGAACAAGTCTTAGAAAACAATATTTAAACAATTTTTTTGTCGTATTTTATAAAATAAATTTGATTTAATAATATTTTCCAAACCATAACTTATCGTAAGGGGAGAGCCATTTATGGCATCCCTGCATATTATATTTGACTACTCTTTCAAAAGAAAATGGATTTATGTTTTTTTCATTCAACTCTTTCTCTTCTCTCTCCCAGTCCTCTAATATTTGTTGACTGACAGGAAAAGCATCGCACGGAAGTCGTTTGGCCACCGCTTCTAAAAAGTAATAGCAGTCTTCGAATACTATCTGTCCGCCCAACTCAACAATGACCTGACCCGCCCTTATAGGAGTCGCGTAGTGATGAATACTAGCCTTTCCTCCGCCCAAACGTTTTCCTTGACTCTGGATTACAAATAATTGTATGGATTTATTGTTATTATGAATACCTTTTTGACAATAGGTTTCCAGGGGGACTCTATTCGCCAAACGGCAAACATTCGCGTTGTATTCATGTGTTTATTAATTGTATTTCGAATAACATTTATATGATTTATAGTCAAATGAATTCCAGTCAATGCCTGACATCAAAACATTAAAATAATTTCATCACTTTTTTTAATTTTAAAAAATACATACAATTATTCCGAACTGTTTATGAATTAATTGATTATTAATTAGTTCGGGTCCTCTAATATCAGACATTTGTCGGGGATATTTGCGGGGACGGACTCCGTGCCAACTGGGAGTTGGCTCTAATCCAATTAAAGGTCTCTCTTCCAAAGGAGGCATTTCTATCTCTATTTATTCAATAAATATTAAAATAATATATTTTTCAAACCAAATGACAATTAGTCCAAACCCTTAAGATTTGGTGGAATCGGCCAAAAGGTTCGCCTCCGAAACGAGTTATATATAAGAGGTTTGGCTAACGATTAAGTTTTGTTTAATATTAATTGAATACAAAAGTTATAATAACTTACTCTTTAATCTCAAATTTGAAAGAAAACGATTCGACATTTTTCTTACTTTTGATTAATTGTTTGTTTGATTAATTAAATGTTTTATTAATTAATAAATAAAATATTAAATTATTTGAATAATGAAAAAGTTTTTTAAATCTCTGTTTTTTAAAAACAGCGAAAATGTAAACAATATTTAGAGCGAAAAAAAGTTCATAACAGACATAACAAAAATATTTTTATTTTAATTCCCTTTATATTAATAATTGTATTCTTTTCTAAAATAATATCATTAGTTTTTGATGAGTTTTAAAACTCTAAAAAATATACGTTATCTTTGAGTGAATCCAAATCAATATTAATTTAAAAATAACTCAAAAACTTTTCATATCTATTAAACAAATTTTGTTTCCCCTTTCAAACCACATATAATAATACATTTATACTAATGTTTTATAAAGAATAATCCCATTCTTTAGAATAGAGATACAGTATTTATGAGTGAAGTATTACTTCACAATTACGTCAGTGTTTGGCATTGAAAGTGACTTTGAATTGATCGGTGAAGACGTGAAGTTTAATCATTTAAATCATTGATTTAAGTCTTAAGAAATATATTTAATCGAATCAATAATTTATTGAAAACAATGGCGTCAAAGGTTTGTTTGATTGTAATCGACGGGTGGGGAGTAAGTCATGAAAAGGAGGGCAATGCTATCGCCAACGCCGACACTCCCGTAATGGACACAATGGCCAGATCTGAGGGACAGTATTTAACTCTAGACGCTTCCGGATTGTCAGTAGGTCTGCCCCCAGGACTTATGGGGAACAGTGAAGTGGGACACTTGAATATAGGGGCCGGTCGTGTCATATATCAGGACATCGTTCGCATCAATTTAGACGTGAAATCAAAGGTCTGTCTTTGTGTCCAAATTTGTCTTCAATTGTGACGGTTTTGAACACTTTTAAGGCAATCCATTCAAACGGAACGTTTGTGGAGGCGTGCAGTCGAGCCAAAAGCACATCCGGTGGTAGACTTCATCTGTTGGGACTCGTGAGTGACGGTGGAGTTCACGCACATATCGACCATTTGTTTGGTCTTCTGGAGGGCTCTAAAGTGAATGGCGTTAACAACACTTTTATACATTTCTTTTCTGACGGTCGCGACACGAGTCCGACGTCAGGCATTGGTTTCATTCAAAATGTTATCGATAAGACTCGAGAACTTTCTTTCGGACATTTGTCTACAATTATGGGAAGATATTATGCTATGGATAGAGACAAGAGATGGGAAAGGATTCAAATCGCTTACGAGGGTCTCATTGAAGGCAAAGGAACCGAAACCACTCTCGAAGAAGTGATTAATTTAGTCAAAAGCAATTATTCTGCAAATCCTTCGATAACCGATGAGTTCCTTAAACCCATTATTATCAATAAAGAGGGTCTGATTCGAGAGAACGACACTCTTGTCTTCATTGATTACAGAGCAGACAGAATGAGACAAATCACTGAAACTCTTGGAGTCGAACAACATTTCGAACCGAAGAAAGATATCCCTAAAAATTTAAAGATATATACAATGACTCAATACAAGAAAGAATTTCCATTTGAAAATCTTTATCCGCCGTCTGTTCCTAAAAATGTTTTGGCAGAAGTCTTGAGTAACCACAACCTCTTGCAATATCATTGCGCCGAAACAGAAAAATATGCGCATGTAACTTTTTTCTTTAATGGAGGACAAGAAAAAGAATTTCCAGGTGAGGAAAGGAAAATGGTTCCCTCACCAAAAGTGGCCACTTATGATCTCCAGCCAGAAATGAATTGCAAAGGAGTGGCCGACGCTTTGTCTGAAGCGATTGGATCTAAAAAATATCCATTTTTGATGTGTAATTTCGCGCCACCAGATATGGTCGGTCACACCGGACAATATGAAGCAGCCGTTAAGGCTTGTGCTGCCACTGATGTTGCCATTGGTATTGTTAAGAAGGCCTGTGAAGACAATGGATATGTTCTTCTCGTGACTGCAGATCACGGAAACGCTGAGAAAATGTTTGACGATAAAAAGGGTCCGCTAACATCGCACACCACTAATCGGGTTCCATTTATTATGGCAAATACTGATCATAAATTTGGTAGTATTTCACATAATGCAGCCCTTTGTGACGTCGCCCCAACTGTTCTTCATTTAATGCAAATACCGGTTCCCGAAAATGATATGACGGGAAAGTCTCTCATCAATTCTCAATAATTAGTCAAATAATAATTTTCTTATTTTAGTTAAGTATTTGTCTCAAAATAAAATTATTTGTTAAAATTACATATTTATACTTATGTAGAGCTATCGCTCAATATTTTAAACACTATTTTAATCAAATTTTATCCATTATTTTCTCTGAAAAATAGTAGAAATAATGTCTGAATTAGAATCGAATAAATGTCTAAAAGTTATGTTTTATTGAAATGCTTTCATAAATAGTTTTAATCTTAAATTGAATATAATTTATATGTTTTATTTGAAAACATATTTGGGTTTTTGTGGACGAAATAAAATAATTATTAAAATTTTTAAACTAAAATATGTTTTTCAACGACAACTTAATTATCGCAACAATTAATTGTATTCAATAGTTTGAATATATAGAACTTTAATATACAGTAATTGCCCTTTTAAGATGCACTCGTTTTTTCCTTATATCTCCTTTAATATTGATGCGAATGAAATTCT
>JAQFZM010001180.1:0-20328 GCA_034695785.1 Galumna obvia | reverse complement strand
GGGGATTAGAAAATGATTAACCTTATTGGTTACTTCACCTTATTGGTGGTTCACGCTATCGATCCCCAACTGTATTACAAACAAAACACGAACTAAAATCATCGTTAAATAAGTTTTATTTATTACAATAAAATTGAATAATAAAACTAATAATTAATTAAAAAAATATATTCAATAAAATCGCTTAAATTTAACCCTTTTATAAAAATATTTTAAAACTGTCCTTGATTATTTAATGTAGTCTAAGGAATCACATTCTTTTTTATTCTTATAAAATATCTTTAAAAATTAACCAAGATATATTAAAGATGTTAATGTTAAACTGAAATTCAAAGTTTTGGATGAAATACAGCCGCGATCATAACTACGTGATGTCCTAATTATTCCATTATTCTTCATTGGATCTGTCGATTTTAAAGCGGTTTTATTTAAAATGATCAAGGATAATGGTATTTTATAAATTTGAGATTTGAAAAAAATTAAACAAGATAACAATTTTTTATTTATGTTAAATAAAAAACCCAAATTTTAATGAAAAAAAGTTTGATTTGACATTTAGCCTAAACAACAAGGGAATACTTAAATTTAAAAAGTTAATGTATTTTTAGGGCGTTTTTGCAGAGCATAACCTTTTGACCAGACGTTATCCTCATTTAAGTGTTAACTCAACTTCTATTCGGGTGACCAAAATCGGAACTACAGTGCAATATTTGCGATGACCAGAACCGTCTCAAGTCCTAACCTTTCAACTATGACGAACACAGGTTTAAACGGAAAGTTGTGCACACGATTTTAGGAAAGGAACCAATTTTTAATAATAGAAAAGTTAGAATTTACATGAAATAGTGGTTAATTAACAAGTCAAATCATATTACAATATCTTGACTACATATTCAATTACTCACAATAATTCACAATTAAAGTATTAAATAAAACCAAAGACTTTGTTTTGATCACAATTCAAGAGTCAAACCACTTGTGTCACTCTTATTACAGAGAAAGGTGTACTAAATGTTAGGGTAAGGATATGGCCAATATTTGCGTATCAATTAGCCAACCCCTCATAGCAGAGCGTAACATTTAAAAGTTTCAAATTCATTACAAATTTTGTCATCACTGGAGGGGAAGAAGAAATTGATATCTAAACAAAAGGGACGGCTAACCTCTAATACAATCGAAGAACTCAAGGAAAAGATATTTATTAGTGTTTTATTATATAAAATAAGTAATAGAAAATAAATTATCTTTATCTATATGAATTATTTAAAAATTAATGTTTTGTTCTTTCAATTTGAATTAACAACGATATCCTATCAAATAAAATAAAGAATATTAAATTAAAATAACAATTATTGGATTATTAATATTTTATAAAAAAATTAAAAATAACATTAATACTGGAAATCCTCATCAAGGCTATTTTATTATAAACCATTAAATAAATATTAATTGTATTTCAAACTAAAGATAACTTCAATAAAGTCATACGAAAATGTCAACAATAATCTATTAAATAATAAGAAACCTTTCATAAAATGAATGTTTAAACTTTGCGCCTAAACCTTCACTTATATAAAATTAATTTAGGTTTCGCTTAATTAATATTTTAATTAAATTCTATCGTATTTCCACGTAATCATACAAATGAAGAATTAAAATTTTAATAATGGAACTCATTAAGTTAAATTGGTTAGTCATTTGTCTAATTATATTGATCAATCCGATGCCTGGGGAATTTTTAAGAGGTAAAAACATTCATGTTTTAAATAATTTAAGAGTGATATCTCTCAGGCATAAATTAGCGAGCAATTAAAATTAAATGTATTTGAAATTCATTTTTGGGTTAGTTGTGAATAAGGTCTCAGTCGTAATAATGTGTTTTGATTCTAAAATGAGGCCTTTTACTGTCACTTGTTTTGTGATGAGTAGGGTTTTGATTTTAAAGTAAAATAAATTGTCTAATAGTCACTATAATATTTGGTAAAAACAGTGAAATAGTTGGTTTATAGTTGATTATCTTTTGGATGTTTAAACTTTAATTTTGAGTTAAAAATAATATTTAAATTAATGTTACAATTATATTAAGTACATTTTTAGTATGTTTAAACTATTTGACGATAAACCTTGAGTTTATCAATCACTTCATTGATTAAACAGCCAGTTTTTCCACTACATTTACGGAGTAAAGTGTAGTATATATATAATCGTTTTGCATCACCAACAAACCATCTCACCCATCAACCCACCAAACCATCCCCCCACCCGCTAGTGGGTTGCAACGGATAAAATTTTTTCATTCAAATATACCCACTCTACAGACCCACCTATCCCCTCCACAAGCCCAACCATCCAATCTACAGAAACATTTAATCTTCCTATAAATTCAATCATCTCCTCTACTGATTCACCTATTTTCTCTACAAACCAATCCATCCACTCTACCGGCCAAACTACCCATTCTACAGGCCCAACCATCCACTCTACAGGCCCAACTAACCATTCTATATGCTAAACCACTTACTCTACAGACCAACCTACCCTCCCTATAAGCCCAATCATTTCTTCTACTGGTCCACCTATCCTCTCCACAAGCCCAACCATCCAATCTACATACCCACCTACCCATTCTAAAGATCAAAACGATCACTCTACAGGCCTACCAACCTATTCTACAAGCCCAACTACCCACTCTACAGGCTTACCATCTCACTCAACCGACCAACCCACTAACTGCCCGTGTTATACAGCGCATAAAATTAAACCAAAATGAGTAGGGGGTTGTACATTTTATTGAGAACAAACTTTTTGTTTATAAAGGGAAAATTTTGTCTTTTTGATAAAAATGGTGGGTAGTCGAAGGCTGTGCTCTCACTTGAGATCAACCCTTTTTTTAGAAACGTTGGAAAATGTTACACTGTGTTCTCTCTCTCTCTCTCTCTCTCTCTCTCTCTCTCTCTCTTTCTCTCTCTTGATCAGCCACTTTGTTAGTAAAGGGAAAATTTCGCCATTTATATAAAAACGCAAAGGAGTGTATGCTGTGCTTTCTCTTCTTTTAAACCAACCCTTTTGTTAATAACTGGAAAATTTCGTCGTTTAGATAAAAACTTAGAGAATTGGCAGGCTGTGTGGCCTCACTCTGTAGAACAACTCTTTTTTTGAAGTAACATAGAAATTTCTTCTTTTTGATAGAAACGAAGAAGAGTGGTAGGCTGTGCTTTCCCTTTAAGTACAATTCTTTTCTTAGTAAAGGGAAAATTTCGCCTTTTATATAGCAAAGCAGGATAGTGTAGGCTGTTCTATCGCTCTCTTTAAACCACAATTTTTAAGTAACGTGGAAATTTAGTCTTTTTGATTGAAAAAGAGATATATATATGAACTGTGTTATCACTTTCTGGAGACCAAACCTTTTGTTAATAACGGGTAAATTTCGTTTTTGTAAGCGAAACGAACAATAGTGGTAAGTTGTTTTTTCTCTTCTTTTCTGGTGATCAGCTCTTTTGTTATTAACGATAAAATTTCGCCTTTTTAATAGAAACGAAGAGGAGTGTTGGGCTGTGCTGTCTCACTTTGGAGACCCACCCTTTAGTTATTAAGACGGATATTTTGCCTTTTTGATAGAAACTTAGTGGAGTGTAAACTGTTTTTTCACTCTCTGGAGTCAAACCCTTTTGTTATTAACGGGAAAATATTATAATTTTGATAGAAATGAAGCGGAGTGGAAAAATTCTCTATCTGGAGACGAACCCTTTTGTTAGTAATGGGGAAATTTTGTCTTTATGATAGAAACGAAAGAGAGTGTTTGTTGTGATTTTTTTCATTTGTCTTCTATGGCTCTACTAAAGCCATAAACCTAATATCAAATTGTTTGTAATAAAGGAAGTGTACTTTCCACAATGGGTCTACTTGGAGAACACTGACTTATTATTGAAGTCGCTGTGGTCGTAAAAATTATTTGAAGATTTTATTTGAATCCTATGACTCTACTGAAGTGCTAGTAACATACGAAGTTCTCTTTTAAAATATTTTTGAAACAAAATTAAATGCTTAAAAATTTTGTCTGATTCATAATTACTCCTTATTTTAGATTTGTTCCTAAAGAAGCTTTAGAATTGAAACTTAAATCCTACGTCAACAAAACTATTTTAAATTTTAACTATTTCGAGATAAGATCGTAAATGTAGTAGCCATTGGTATAACCCAAACCTTGTAATAAGGTACATTCTTTTTTAGGTATGAAATGTCATTGACCATATAGGTTTATTGATATTAATGATAATTTTTCTAATGCTTGAAATAGTTTTAAATATTGATTAATCGAACAGCTTATTTAACCATAGCCGGAGTGTATTTTATTGATAACTATATGTATTTAACCTTTAATATAAAAATAAACTTCTATTTTCTAATTGTTTCATAGCATTAACAAAGCATTATATGGTTGAAAATAAATGCCTCATCTTTTAAAAGTTTGATTTACTAAATATTTCCTTAGTTTATAACTTAGTATTGAAACTTTCAAATTGTGCGCATGAACATTTGAAAAATGAAAAGGTATACCCAGAAATAATGTTGAAAATTAGAATTTATTGTGATTTAATTGTATTATCAAATGTTTTCTTACATTTTCTATCGTTAATTTAGGTCTGTTTTTAACAAGTTTTTGCAAATGACTAAAAGTTTTTTCAACATCTATAGAATTAGATAGACAATAAAATAAGTCTGGGTCAGTTTTAGACAAATCAAAAATTGTATTTAAACCAAAATTAAAATTAATTAATTGTTCAAATTTACAATTGAGTTCTAAGTCATTTAAATTATTTTTAATAAAATCAATTATTTTGAACACTTTGTTTATATTTAATTTTGGATTTTGAAGTTGTTTTAAATATGTGGACAAAAAACTGTATTTATTTATAATTGATAAATGTTTTCTAAAATATTTTTGTGCAAGGCAATTTCTTAAAAATAATAAATATGAACTAATTTGAATTTTATTATTTAAGAAACTTTTAATCTTATTAAAATTTTTAAAAACATAGCTGGCTTAATCTAAAAAGTTACACCATCTAGTTCTAATTATTTTTGGAGGAATCCGAATTTTATAAAATTCTTTAAATTTGTTTTTTATAATATTAGATATAAAAATTTATTTAAAATTGTAAAAAATTTATCAATTTTTGGGTATTTTAGTCTAATTTTATTACAAATAATGTGAATAACATGTGCAAGACACTTAATATGAACAATATTTTTTATAGAATATTTTGATTTAAAATCATTGAAAAATTTTATGCAATATTTCGCTGAGTCTGTAATAATAGCTACAATATTATCATAAATTATATTATTTTTATAAATTAATTTAAGCGAGTTCTCAAAATGAGCTAGAACATTTTGAGAACAAGCAGATTTCCCCAAATCAATACAGTAGTATAAATGAGATTTAGAAGGCCTTCCATCTAAGATTCCAACCATTATATGAAGAACTAAACGACTATTTATAAAATTTAATTAAATAATATAAAAGAAAGTAAATTTACATTTTTAACATGGTAAAATCAAGTTATTTATATAAATTAATTTTCCAAGGTTAGTAATAAATATATTTTACCTGAGAAAATCTCTGATTTCATCTAAGATGAAATATACTTTTTGATTCTTTATTTTATTAGAAATGTTTTCTATTGTCTCTTTATACACCTTATCAAGATACGTTTTTCTTAAAGAATTTGAGCAAGGTAAAGTCTTTTTAAAATATTTTTCAAAAAATTGATTTAATGGCTTTTTGTCGACGACACTCAAAGGTATTCCTGATTGAACAAGAGCTTTACATAAATCAAATTTAAATTTAAAATTTGAATTGTCTTGGTCTTCATCTTTTCTAAATTTTAAATTCATTTGATGTTTACTTGTTTTCAAATGTTTATCCAAAGTATAAAACTTTTTTTTAAGTACTTCACAACATATATTGCAATTAACACTTTTATCCAATAATATTAAACATTCATTTGATTTTAATAAATCACTAATTTTTTCTAACATTTTTAAGAATAGAAATCAAAGAAATTCATTAAATTTATTTGTTTACACTTTTATGGACATTATTGATAGTCATCGGTCAGTACTTTCTCTTTATAATAGAGTTTTAACCATGATACAACGTATAGAGAAAGGTCAAATATTAGTTATATTTTGATTATTAAAGGGAATGATTTTTAATAAACTTGGTAATAGTATTTGAGAATGCATATTATGATTGCCACAACATTGCCACAAGTTTCAATACTAATTTAAAACTATTTAATTAGAAATTATGGCCAAATGAAATGAAATAATAAATCAGGAATAAGTTTAATGAAGAAAATCATTATAAACTTTGATTTTAATTAAAATAATTATTATTATATCAAATTGTTGATGAAATATTAAATCATTTATAGATTAAATAAACCTGCTAAAATAACCCTTAATACTTGTTTCGAAAATATTTAAGTTCCATAAGTTAATATTTTTAATCAGTAAAAATAGTTATTTAGCTAAAAATCAATGCCCTAGTGATGAGTGCAAATCGACCTTAGAGTTCAAGCGATTCTTCTATTATTATTTTATATTTAGATGAAATATATTGTGTTATTATTTTTACTAAAACCAAAAGACCCTATGATTGAGTCCTTTTGCGAATACTGCGAAGGTGCTAGATGATCTTTAGAGGGCCCTTAAATTTTTTTATAAAAATTTAATTTTAAACAGATAAATCTATTAAAATATTATTTTTTACTAATTATATGAATAAAGTGTATGTTATTTGTGAATAACATATCATTTGTCATAAGTTTTGGAAAAAATTTTGGATTTGTTTTTGAATTGTTTTGAAATTAAATTTGATTTTATTACAAAATTTTTAATTATAATTGAATTTTATTAAATTTAATTTTAGTGAACTAAACTAAACTAAAGTGAACTGAACTAAACTGAACTCAATTGAACTCAATTGAAATTAACTTCAATTTATTGTTATTTTTATTTAAATAGAATTTTGTTTAAAAAGTGAATCGTTTCTGTGCTGTGCTATTCTGTGCTGTCATTCTGTGCTGTGCTATTATGTGCTTTGATTAAAATTAAATAGGATTTTCAATCATTAAGGACAGACTCATTGTAAGTTTTTAAAATACACACAAAACTAATTACACATAACTAACTACACCACACATTCGCCTATGCCGGGACAGCCTGATGGTGCCTTAGGGTAACAACTTAACCCCTGCAAAGGGGGGCTTCCCCTTGGACCATTATGCGCGGCATTTTACAAGAATGTGTTACAGAAACATAACTAATATTATTAATACAAAATAATTATAAGTATTTTTGGATATTTGTGATTTAAATAGTTATGATGTTAATTTTAGATATGAATTATGGGTTTTAAAAAATTAAAGAAGTTAGACCATGAAGAATATTTTTTTCTTTTAAAAAACAATAAATATGTCTGTGCGATTTGTGAATTTGAGCCAGTTCATCAAAAATCAGATAGCATATCAAGGCATTTTAATTTTAAACATAGAAGTGAAGACAGAAAGGATATCAAAAGAATTTTTGAACAAAGAAAAGAACTTTGGTTAGGAAAAGACACAGAAATGCTTTCAACAATATGTTCCACATCTAAAATGTCAATTGAGAGTAGCCAAACCATTTATTCTCAAGAAAAAAATTTTGTTCGAACTCAATATGAAATTGCAGAACTTATTGCAAAATCAGGTCATGACATAAGTGTTGTGGAACTTATAAAGAAATGTTTAAGCGTTGTGTCAAAGAATCTTTTGCCCGAAGAGTATTCAGATATCGTAAACTCTTTACCACTTTCACCTCAAACTATTACTCGTGATATTAAAGAAATTTCAGACAATTTAGAAGAACAATTAAATAGTAAAAATTTCGAGACTTATTCATTAAGTTTCGATGAAACAACCGACGTCACAAATAAACCTCAATTAGTTACATTTATTAGAGGAGTGGACTCAGATATGAATATTTTTGAAGAAATGCTTAGTCTTGACTCACTCAAGTCTACAACAAAGTCAATAGACCTTTTTAATAAAATAAAAGTAAATTTTGATAAGCGCCCAATAGACAATTTGTGTTCAGTTACTTCAGATGGCGCTCCAGCAATGATTGGAAAAAACATGGGAGTGGTGGCAAGAATTCGAGACTTTTTTTTCCAAAATAATATCGACAAACCATTGATAAACTTCCATTGCATTATACATCAGGAAGAACTTTGTGCTAAGAATGCAAACTTTCCACATATAATGGAAACAGTCGTGAAATGTGTAAACCGAATTAAAGCGAATAGTTCAATTGCCAGACAATTTTCAAATTTTCTCGAAGAAATTGAAAGTGAATATAGTGGAGTCACATACTTTTCACCGAACAGATGGTTGAGTCATGGAAAGTGTCTTCAACGTTTTTTCCAATTGAGATTACAAATTTCAAACTTTTTCAGTGATATTCTTAAGAAACCAGTTGAACAATTATCAGAACCTCAATGGTGTTTTGAATTGGCTTTTCTTGTGGATATTACAAAACATTTAAATATATTAAAGTTGAAATTAATGGGAAAAAACTTAATAATTGTTGACCAATATAGACATTTGCAAGAATTTTATGAAACAATATTAATTGTTCTTAAAAATATTCTTGAGAAGTTTACATCTATTAGTATCGAAACACAGATAGACTTCTCCTTAATTGAAAACACTTTAACATTTCTCAAAGAATCTAAAGGCTCCCATTCGACTATTAATATTGTTAATTTACTAAATGATATAAACAATCAATTCAAAAAGAGATTCACTGATTTCTTTGAACAAAAAGAAAACTTCCAATTATTCAGTGATCCAATTAATATAGAGTGCAATACAATTGTTTCTGAAGAACTGAGAAATGAATTGAATAGACTTAAATCAGATATGGATTTAATTAATAAGTTTCAAAATACTGATACAATTATGTTTTATTCATCACTCATCGATTATCCACTCCTAAAGAATAACGCTTATCGAGTTCTTTCGTTTTTTGGATCCACTTATAGATGTGAAGAATTTTTCCGGCAATTGAAATACAGGAAAGATATATATTCTCATGCGTTGAGTGATACCACACTTAAGTCTTGTCTTCGGATCGCTTCAACTTCTTTCAAACCAGACTTTGAAAAATTGAGTGTTTCTAAGCGTTTTTATAGGTCTAAATAATTTGTTTATAGTAGGAATTAGAAGGAATCAATGTATATATTGTTGAAATATATTCAATAAAATTCAACTTTAACGCCCTCTACCGACTTTATTATTATACTTATAAATATGGGATTAGGATTAAATTGTTTATTATGAAGTTCTCTATTATATTATCACTTCAAATCTTTAATACAAATCATAAAATTTTGAGGGCTTTCAAGACGTTACACTATGCTTTTCACTTTCAACTTGTATTTTGGCGATAGTAATATTATTTGTACAATCGTTAAATCATATCCAGTCTTTCAAATTGTACTCTTCTTAAAATTTGATTTTCTTTTCGAGCTACAATCTGGATTCAGCCGTCAGACCTCCCTTAAGCCAGTAATATGAATAGTACCAATAACCCGAAAATTAATTCTTTTCAAACAATTTTATTGTTGTGAAAGCATTATCATTGTTATAAAAATGTTATGTTAATCATATACTTGCCACGTGACTGTCACGTGACAATATTTTTAAGCAAACCCAATGTCAAAACACCTAACAATGTTTTTAAACAAACATTTCAAATCACGTTACAATGCTTGTGAAAAACATTTCAAAATTTACAAATAAATTTTTAATAATTTATACTATAGTGAATTATAACGAGTAAATTTTTTAAAATTATTTTAAATCTTGAAATGGATTTATCCATTTGATATAAAAGACTTTGATACCAAGCTTAACTTTAACCGCTTAGTCCCTATTTATGTTATAATTTAAAGGTTTTCTTAATCTAAGCTGTAACTAAAATCAACTCACTTCAAAAAACATTTCTACGGTTTTTCAAAACCTAAGCCTAAAACCAACTTTTTTAAAAACTAAGTTTCAATTCAACGGATTTTCCAACAAATTATATAACCTTAGCTTTAATATAACGGTTTTTCTAACGTTTTTCTAAACTAAAGTTTTGACTAAAAGTGTTATTAACCTAGGCATTTAACCAAAGCTTTTCCTAACATATGCTTTAATTCAATAGTATTTCTAAACCTAAGTAATAAGTAACGATTTTCTCATATCTATACTATATTGTAATGTTATTCAAATATAAGTATAAATTATATATATTAACAACGGCATTTCTTAAACTAAGTTAAATTCTAATGATTTATTTATTCAAGTTTAATTTATACTAAACTTAAATTAAAACACAAATAATTATGATATCAACATAAGAATTTATAATCATAATTCTATATGATTTTATAAACCTATTTTTGAAAAGTTCTATTGAATTCTTCATATCAAAGAGCTTTATTATTTGTCAATAAACTTAACTATTGCGTATTTCAGTAATATCTGCATTATATAATATATATATTTTATCTATTCTTATAAGTAATTTATATTCTAACGTTGTTTTGAACCTAAATTTAAAAATTAATTCTAACCTCTCGTTCATTAAGATAATACACATTATTAATGTCTTAAAATTATTAAGCTATAAAATAGAATTCTTATAACAACTAAGCTTTACAATAGGTGTCATTAAACTTTATTATTGATTATTTTAATATTTTTAAAAATATATACTTTATGCACATTGCTTATTCATTATCTGATTTTGCATGTTAAATCCCCCAGAATTACATTATTGAAAAATGTACTTAAAGAATTGCATCACTAAAACTTTCGTATTTGTGTTTTAACTGTCATTCTGTTAACAACACATTTCTTAACTTAATTTTGCTTACTTTCATTCAATTCGCCTTAATTTATTTTTCTTTTTCACTACATTTACATAGTAAGTGTAGTATATGTAATCGTGATTTCGTCCCCTGGTGTTCACCCTTTTATTAGTAGCGGGGAAATTTCATTTATT
Organism: Galumna obvia; assembly: GCA_034695785.1. NCBI lineage: Eukaryota > Metazoa > Arthropoda > Arachnida > Sarcoptiformes > Galumnidae > Galumna > Galumna obvia. Next base: position 9,231 of record JAQFZM010001180.1, on the reverse strand, counting down.
TGATATAAACAGAGGAGTGAGTATAAGCTGTTTTATCCTTTCCTGGAATCCAAAGTTTAGTTAGTGACGGGGAAATTTCGCTTTTTTGTTTAAAACGGAAGGTAGTGGTAGGTTGTAATATTTTTCTTTTTATTCCAAATTTTTGTTAGTAACGGGGAAATTTCGCCTTTCTGAAAGAAACTTAAGTGAATGTTAAGCTGCGATATCTTTTACTAGAGACCAGTACTTTTGATGCTAACGGGGAAATTTCGCCTTTTTTAAAGGAATTGAAGGGTTGGTAGACAATGTTCTTCTCTTTTGACCAACCTTTTGATAGTAATGGAAAAATTTCCTCTTTTTGATAGGAGCGAAAGAGTGTGTGTGTAGGCTCTTATATTCTTCTCTGGGGAACAACCCTTTTGATAGTAACGGAAAATTTTATCTTTTTGATATAAAAGGTATAGTGTGTTCAAGCTTAGAAATTCTTCTCTTGAGACCAACTCTTTTGTTAGTAACGGGGAAAGTTCGCCTTTTTGAAATAAATGGAAGGACAATTAGGAGGGAAATGATAGTTTGTGATATCCTCCTATTGTTACAAAACCTTTTGATTGTAATGGGGAAATTACGCCTTTTTGAAAGAAATGGAAGGACATGGTTGGCAGTGATATATTTCTAAAGAGACCAGCACTTTTGTTAATAACGGGAAAATTTCGCCTCTGATAGAAAAAGGAAGGAGTGGTAGGCTATGCTCTCATTACTAATAACTCACACAACAAATTACAAAGTACTTGAAACAAGGAAACCAATACTTACATAGGAATCTTTTAAAAATGCTTAATTATATATTTAGCTTGACTAAATTAAATTGGTATTATATTATATTGATAAAAGCTCGTAAATGTAGTGTTTATAGGCTTTGCCTCAAACCTTGTTTTTCTAATAATTTTTTTAATTTTATTCTTTTAATTCAGTTATTATTTAACTAAATATTCAATTTCGTTCACAACATATAAATTAAATACATGGGATAATTGTATTTTCATCACCAAAATTTAAGCGAATCAGTTACAGAAATCCTGCTTTCCCCATCAATTTGCGCACATTAAATGTGGTAAAGCTACAATTATTGGCGTTGCCATTAATTGAAGCCTCCTTAAGGCAGCTCCTTGTATTTTGCGGCAAATCATTAAGCCTTACAATGATATCCAATTTAGGTTAATCTGCAAAGAAGATAAAGTATTTTCCTAATCCTTAAAGAAAATATTATTATATAAACATACCTATAGTTAGGTTTATTTGTTTGAAGAATTTATTTGTGTAGGTTAATAGTTTAAAGTAATTAATAATGTGTGTTAACCTATTGAACGAGAGGTTAATTTTAATTTTTAATTTTATATTCAAAAACCGTTAAAATATAATTTAGTTCTAAGAATTGATAAAGTATTTAAATTATATAATTTTAATATTATTGAAATAATCAATGATTAAGTTTATTGTTCTTTTATAAAGCTCTGATAAGAAGAAGTATATCGTAAAGTTAAATAGTTGTTAGAATTTTTAAAATTTTAATTTTATAGAAAATTTTTAAAAATAGGTTTATAAAACCATTTAGAATTAAGATTATGAATATTTGTGTTATTATCGTGGATAACTATTTTTTAATTTAAGTTTAGCATAAATTAAACTTAAATATATAATTAATTGGATTTTTTTCAAGGATAAAAAAACCGTTTGATATATGTTTATATTTAAAAACTTTACAATATAATATAGGTATATAAGAATCTTTAATTATAACTAAGGTTTTAAAAACTATTAGATTAAAATTTATATTAGGAAAAGTCGTTAGAATAGAGCATAAGGTAAGAAAAACCGTTAGAATAGAGCATAGTTTATGAATCCCCGTTGGAATAAAGCTTAGCTTTAGAAAAAACAGTTGTATTAAATTAAGGTTACGAAAACCCTATAGGAAAACTTAGGTTTGAAAAAAACCGTTCGATTAAAGCTTAGGTTAACAGACCTTTGAACTATAACTTATATAGGGTGCTAAGGGACTAAAGTTGAGCTTAAGTTAGACCATAATCTATAGTATGTAATGGATAAATCCATTACAAATTTGAAATATTTTTAAAAATTTTATTCGTTATTATTCACTTTAGTATAAATTTTTAAATATATTTTTTTACAAATATTGACAAGTGATTTGAAATGTTGGTTTACAAACATTGTCATGTGACTGTCACATGACAAATTCATGACTGACATAACATTGTTACAATAAAAAAAATTTCAAAATTTTTTGAAAAAACTGCCGTGATATCCCAGGGGTATTACTAACAAACAATATAAATGTTTTAATTAGAAAATAAATGTCCAGTTTCTATCAAGTTTCTAATTAAGCAAAAGTAATAAAATTCTAGTTTTATAAAAAAAGTATTCTATCAGTCTAAATGTATTCCTAAAACATAAGTTGAATGCAACGCCGCAAAAATTAAAATTATACAATCATTTATTTATAGGGTGGCCATTAATATGGTATAGATTTTAAAAGTAAATTATAAAAATACTACAAGGGATATTCTATTCAAATAAATCACACTTTATAAAGGAATTTTGATGTTTTTAATATTTAAATTATGTGTCCCAATGTTTAAGTAAAAATATTTCAATATTACAAAATCTGAAAAATTACTATGATAAAAATTATATTTTTAAGTTTTCACTAAAATAGGTTTGACATATCTACAATATAAACATTGGTTAATATTAATTCTAACACATTTATTTCGTATATTAGAGAAAAAATATTGTAGCTTAAAGTGTTTTTATGTAATTGGGAAAAAATATTAAATTTATTTATTGAAAAATAATTTAACTTGAATATCATAAAATTTACTAAAGCTAAGAATTTTTAATTACATATTCATAAACAGCATGTGCGAATTAATAAAATAAATTTTGTTTTGTTGAAATTATTACAAATTTATTATTTTAAAATTAGATTGAGGATTTTACTTAAAAATTCTTATTTTTAAGTCAGTGACATTTTAATATATATAATACAAATAAATTTAAATATTCATAAATTAAAAGCAATTTATTGGATTTGAATATCACTTATAGTTATCTTACAATTAACTTTTAAAATCTATACCTAATTAATGGCCATCCTGTATTTTAAGAATTTTATAAAGTGTTTAATTTATGCGCCAAAATTTTCAATTATATGAAATTAATTAAAATTTTGTTTAATTACTATTTTAATTGAATTATATCTTATTTTCCACGTAAACACACAATTGAAGAATTAAAAGTTTTTATAATGGGACGGTTCAAACTAGTTTTATTGCTAATATATTTTAATATTTTGATCAATCTGATACAGCGGGTATTTTCTAGAGGTAAGTTCATTAATCTTTTGAAAAAATCTGCAATATATGCAATACCTGCACTTAGGCATAAATTATCAAGCTAATTTGAATTACAGACTCATATTGAAGAAGACTTTTAATAAATTCATTTTTTGGGGTAGTTGTGATTTAGGTCTCAGTCGTAGTATTATGTTTTGACTCTAAAAGTTAGGCTTTTTCCTGAGTTTCGGGCAATTGTTTTGTATTTTGTGGTTGACCGTTGAGTTTCGGTGTTCTTTCTCTTTTAGTTTTGTTATAAACTTTCGATCAATAAATGAATTGTATTTAAAAAATTTCTTTTTGTTTGTGCGTATCGTTTAATCAGTTATATTCCATCGAACTGTCCTTTACTGTGTTCTATTTTTTAATGTGCCCATTATATTAAAACATAGTTAACAATAATGAAAAATCAAGTAATTAATGTTTAAATAATAGTAATAGATTTGTTTATAACAACCTCATTCGCATCAACAAGTAACTTATCTAGTTTAATTAAATAGGTGAAGATGGTAAAAATAATAAGGAAGAAGAGATTAAGGAAACCAAGGAAAGAATTAAAACTTTGATAAATAAGTTTAAGTACAACTTTATATTTTATTTATTTTAAAAAATGAAAAAAAACGTGTTTTAAATATAGTTTTAACGAAAAAGATGAAATGGAAAGTTTTCTTATGGTAGATTGTATCAAGGATTATAAATTTGATATTAAACCCAAGAAAAAGAATTCTGAAATTAAAAGACAATTGGAGAAAAAGTTTGTATTAATGAATTAAATTATTTACTTTAATAATTATTTTTTTCCGTTAATTTTTTAGAAATAAAAATACCACAAAATTGGAAGGTCTAAAGAAACTTAAAGAATGCCTTATAACAGCTTATCAATCAGTACATGGTAAATATATATATATTAAAACCACTATTTTTAAATTTATAAATTTTTAAATTTTTCAACCTAATTGTTCTATCCTGGATATGAATATTATCTTATTCCTATCTAAACGAAGACCCTTTTGTCAAAGTTTTCATTATTTTATTAATTTTGATGATTTATATTAAATTTTTTCAAAATTTTGTCATTTGTTTTCATAGGTTTAATAAAATTATAAAAGTATAGATTTTTTTAAAAAGCTTGTTATATTAATATAATTATTTATTTTAAAAAATGATATTTAGAATGTTGACCCATAAACCAATAATAAATTCTTGTAATTGCATTGTTTAAAGTTGACAGAGTCCTTTATTATTGTGATCAATAATATGAAAAAGTATTGGATTTTGTAAAATGCAAAACCGATTTATTTCTCAACTGATTTTATTAAATTAAACTTTAATTAAACTTTATATAATATCTGGGATAGCAAAAGACCGAGGTCCAAGAGGTTATAAGGGAAGTATTTTGGTCCGAGTTAAGGGAGGGTAAAAGGGTGGGCATTTTGAAAATGACAAAAATTGCTTAAAAACACATAAAACATCAATTTTTTAACTTTTTCTGACTTAAATGACTTTATCTAGTAATATTTTTATCCAAATGCAAAAAATTTAAAATTTTTAAAAAAATTCAATGTAAAATTTTTAAAATTTTTGAGGAGCAATATTTGTGCGTAAAAGCATGATTTTTGACGATTTTATGCCTTTATTGAGGTTTCCCTTTTACTTACTTCAAAATTTCTGCCATCTTTTGATTATTTTCTTATTTTTTTCTCTTTTTTCCTTTTTTTCTCTAGTGGGAAGGAAGGGTTACTATAACTCCCGTCTAAAGGGTAGGGTATTTTTCCAAATTTTGGCTATAAGGGAGGATATTCCCGAAACATCCCCCCCCCCTATTTGCCATATCGGTATAATATAATGAGTGTAAGTAATTTTTTAAACAAAACTTTGAGTATAGATATAGAATTAGTTTTGAGTTGAGTTAATATTTCAATTTGAGTTAAGTTTTAAGTTAAAGTTAAATTAGGAGTTGAATTTGTGTTGGATCATGTTTTGAAGTAAAGTTCAAAGTGATTCTAAATTTGTCTACATTATATTTAAAATATTTTTTAACCTTTTTTAGAAGTATATATTTTCAACACTTGTTTTGATCTTGCCTAAAATTTGGTTACTTGTCAAAATGTCTAACCTAATGATAACCAGTTGAAGCCATTGGAAAGAATAAGGTTAAAAATACATGACCAAGGGAAAAAAGATTTTAATTTAGCATCTCATATATTTTTTTAGTGACTGTCTTGTTTATAGTTAATATTGATAAATTTTCAATTATAATATTATCAATGATAACTATTTTCATATGTTAATTTGTGCTAAATAATTTAATATAAACTAATGTTAAGATATAAAAGAGCCTTTGTAATAGTAAAATCATTTAATATTGGTGAAATATTTGTATTTCACCATATTATTACCTAAATAAATTAATAATGCTAAGAAAATTTATTTAAATATTGATTATTTTTCTTTAGATACTCTCCCTGATGGTTTTTATGGCTAGGAATTTATTAAATTTCATCCATGTATTAAGCAAGCTACTTTAATATTGGGTGACTATTATTCAAAAATAAATTTAAAAATTAATTTTTTAAATAAATTGATTTCCAAATAAAATATATTTAATTTTTGTAAATCAAATCATATTTTAATAGTGTTAAGTTTTATAATGAAGATTATAATGAAAACTTTCCAAAATATGCAAGGTACAAAGTAAATTTAATGATTCACAAAACCTGATTAATTTATCGATAGATATTTATAAATATGTTAAAAATTATACAATGACAAAAGTCTAAAAAAACTTTAATACAAATTAAATGATATCTTTATTCATTATTTTTTGGGAATTTTAGCACTTTCCGTTTTAAAGATTTAATTTTTAATCCTCAATATAAAACTACACATTTTGCTTAATAAATTGTTGTTCGTTAATTTTAATTATATACAGTCATTAAAAAAACATCGCGAACTAAGTCCTGTTTTGTGCATTCATGTTTATCTAAATTAGATTTCGTTTTTTCAAGTGAAATTTTTAACTTTTTTAAAGGTATTATTCTTGTCTACAAAAATTTTAAAAGTTTTAAAATCACCTTGTTATTTTTTGAAATTTGTTGTTTTTTGTAAAGTTAGCCAAAAAACAGTAAAAAATTTACAAATTACCCTGTCATTCTTAAGTCGTTTGAGATAATTTAAAAATTCCAAAAGTATAATGGGCAGGATAAAATTTAGAAAAATGCCTTTTTTGTTTTTTGAAATTGAACGATCTTGGTGGTCATAAGAATTAAAAAACTCAATTTTGGCGGCCTCACTAAAAATTTAACCAAGCTAAAAGGATACAAGGAAATTCAATTCTGTAAAATGGAAAATAAACAAGATAAATTTATCTAAATTTATAATTTAAGAATTTTGAAAATATGTTTCCTAGCAAATTTAATTTGCTTAAAGATATTGACTAAATAGTAAAATTTTGTATTAGATATTTTCTTTATTTATTTTAAAATTACTTATCCAATTTCAAATCTGTAAACTGTATTTTGAAGATCAATTTCTAAGATATCACTTTTAATTTATTTTATTAAGCATATTTATTTTGGTTGGTTACAATATGTCTCATTGTGACATAAGCTTCACCCTATGCCCAACCCTAATTTTTAATAAGCTGGGATGAATTTTAAATTTTGCCTGATAAAGAATCAATTATATTTTAATTTGACACCAATATGAGTTAAATCGGTTGACAAATAAAAGAGCTGTAGTTAATTGAATATTACCATTACTTTTCATATAAGATATTTTTCTTTATTTTTAAATTTTTGATCTTCAATTAACTATAGTTTTTTTATTTGTCAACCGATTTAACTAATCTTGGTGTCAAATTAAAATAATTTTATTCCTTTATCAGGAACAATTTAAAAATCATTCCATCTTATTAAAATTTAAGTTTGGGCATAGAGTGTAGCATATGCAACAATGAGACGTATTGTAATAAACCCTAAAAAATATTCTTAATAAAATAAATTTAAAGTGATATCATAGATATAGCTCTTTAAAATACCGTACAAAGATTTGAAAACGGATAAGTAATTTTAGAATAAATAAAGAAAATATCTAATACAAAATTTTACTATTTAGTCAATATCCTTAAGCAAATTAAATTTGCTAGGAAACATATTTTTAAAATTCCTAAATTATAAATTTAGGTAAATTTATCTTGTTCATTTTCCATTTTACAGAATTGAATTTCCTTGTATCCTTTTAGCTTGGTTGAATTTTTAGTGAGGCCTCCAAAATTGAGTTGTTTAATTCTTATGATGAGAAGGCCTACAAATGGTATAAAATATTGTTGAAAATCATTAAGAAAAGCAAATTTTTTAAAAATATTATACCATTTGTAGGCTTTCTCATCGGTTTGACTAAAATGTGTCTAGCAACAAAGTTGTTCAATATAAAGTGCCCTATTTAGTAATCACAAAATTTTTTATATTTATGATGATCTAGATTTTCATAATTTTAATCCATGGGAAATTCTTGATATTCAAATAACTTGAAGTTTTTTGGCTTTTAACAGATTTAACAAATTTTAGAGTCAAATTAAAATATAACTCTTCTTCTATTGTGTTCAATCATAAATTCATAAATAACGTTGAAATAAACCATTAAATTTTGCCTCTTTAAAAACTAGACAAAAGATATTGTTAATGATTAGATGATATAATTTATAATATATAATTATTTTGCTCCATACTTTCATTTAATAAATGTTTTTTAAATTATTAAAAAATCCTATTACTTTTTGAGTAATTCAAATTTTTGTCAGGGAGTTCTTTATTTTCCACCCTGTACCTTGGAAATTTTAAAATATCTCAAACGGCTTAAGAATGACAGGGTAATTTGTGAATTTTTAACTGTTTTTTGGCTAAGTTTACAAAAAACAACAAATTTCAAAAAATAGCAAGGTGATTTTAAAACTTTTGATATTTTTGTAGACAAGAATAATAACTTAATAATTGATTAAAATTTCACTTGAAAAATCGAACTCTAACCTAGATAAACATGAATGCACAAACAGGACTTAGTTCGCGATGTTTTTATAATGACTGTATTAATATTTCATAGTTTTATTAAAAACAAATAAATGAATATTGTTAATTTAATAACAGAATTCTGGAGAAGATAAAGTAAAGAATACTGAAAGTAATTGAAAACCAACAATCATTTAATTCACCTTGTTTAATTTAAAATATCAATACTGATAGCAAAAAAATTTTTCAGAATTTTAAAAATATCAAAACAGCATTAAATACCTAGAATTCTAAAAAATCTAAGTTTGATTCATATCTTTTTGGATAATAAATTTCTATCAAACATTTATTAAATATATTATTTAAATTTTGTTGCTCAAATGATTATTATTGCAATAATAGATGAATAAATGTATAACTATGATTCAAAACTTTTTTATTAAATTATAATTAACAATAATTTTGTTTTAAGTCAAAATATATTAACAAAATTTTCCATAATTAGGTTTTTTTCTAATAAACAATATTTTATACTGATTAATTGAAAGACAATTGAGATTCGATAGTGTTAACCTAATCCTGTATCGGAGTTTACTTAATACTATTATATAATTAACACAATTGGATATTCATTTTTAGATCATTTTAGGATTCTTTTATGTGTTTTTATCTATTTTAAAATAATCGTTAATATTAAATGGGCTTGATACTTTTGTGAATTTGAATAATTTGAAGAAAATAAGTACTTAACTTATATTTTTCACAAATAAAGAATCAAAACTTTGATTTCGGCGGACAGTTTCGGATAGATAGATAGGTAGATAGATAGATAGATA
>JAQFZM010001179.1:0-20329 GCA_034695785.1 Galumna obvia | reverse complement strand
AATAGGAAGTCGATAAAGTAGAAAGTTTAGTATTAAAAAATTACAGTAATCATAATATTCATCTTGGTAAATAGAACAAAAATATGTAAAAAAATTGTGCGAATGTATTTGTGAATAAGTTATGAATGAATTAGAGTATAATTAGTTTATCGACTTCCTATTAAGTCTTTAATTGTTAATTATATTGAATTTGTTTTAACTCTCAGGTTATGCGTAAACATAATGTCTATAAATTCATATTTTCGTCGTCGGCCACAGTCTATGGCACTCCAGAGGTTTTACCTTTGGATGAGACAATGCCTACCGGTCGCAGTTGTACTAATCCCTATGGAAAGAGTAAATATATGGTCGAACAGATATTAGAAGATTTGTCGAAGTCATCAAACAAGTGGTCGATTATGTCTTTGCGTTACTTTAATCCGGTCGGCGCTCATTCCTCCGGTGATATCGGAGAAGATCCACAGGAAATACCAAATAATTTGATGCCATTCGTAACACAAGTGGCGGTTGGGGTCAGATCAGAGTTGAAAGTTTTCGGTAATGACTACAATACTGTTGACGGCACTGGAGTTCGCGATTACATACATATCGACGACTTATCGAAAGGACATTTGAAAGCACTCGAAAAAATCACTTCCGGAAAATGGAATGGATTTCATGCTATCAATTTAGGGACGGGTAGAGGTTATTCTGTTCTCGAAGTAAATTAGAATTTCTAAAGGAGTGGTGAATAAAATTAATTGAATTTTAGGTCATTAAGGCTTTTGAAGCGGCGAATGGGGTTAGAGTTCCCTATAAAATAGTAGAGCGACGACCGGGAGATGTGACTGCACTCTATGCTGACTCGAAACTAGCGTTGGAACAGTTGGGATGGAAGGCCAACAAGACTATTGAAGACATGTGTGCCTCTGCCTGGAAGTGGCAGAAGAAGAATCCAAACGGTTTTAATACTAAAAAATAAAATTTTATTTTAAAATAAATGGATTTTAAAAGAATTTTTGTTTCAATAAATTATTTAAACAAAAAACTAATTTAATGAAAGAATAGAATATTACAAATAAATAACAAATTCTATGATTTAATGTATTTATAATTTATATTACATTACAAACGACTTCTAAAAATATTTCTCTTAAAAAATGACTAAAAGTATATCAATAGTAAAAACATCGCTCCAGGAAATCATCCATTTTTTGGTATAAATGTATGGCTGATCCGTGAAGTGAGTGATCGCTGTCGGGATAGATCTGAGTTTCATAAAACATTCCGATTTCATTCATTTTAGACATTAAAAGCATTGAGTGCTGCGAATGAACGTTATCTGCAATTATATCAAAGCTATAATCAAAAAGAAATCATAAATTCTTGCAAACCGTCTGCTGTTCCGAACACTAAAAGTAATTTTTTTTCTTTAAGAAACAGCACTTTATTTAAAACGTCGGACCGATTGTATGCCATTACGTTATCGAAAGGCCAACCCATATATCGCTCGACATAAACAGAATCTATTCAATGAAAATATGATTTATTTTTAAATAGTAATGAAGTGTTACCGTAAAGCATCCAATTAGTGACCGGTGCCACAGCAATACCGCACTGAAACACCGGATCAAAAAAATCGAGAGCTAATGACATAAGTGTGACATATCCGCCATAACTCCAGCCCCAAATCCCTATACTTTTCTTATCGATAAACTGCATATTATCGCGAAGGAAACTATACTTCCATAAGGAATAGTAAAGGAATAGTAAATAAATGAATGAAAGAGTGATTCGTTGACACAAACTGACACTTACCGCGTAGCTATTATAACGTCCTCGACCTCAACATTTCCTAAATTCTTATATATTTGGTGCAAATATTTTGATCCTTTATTATCACTTCCGCGACCATCAATTCGAGCATAAATTATACTCATATTAGAGGCTAAATGTGAGCCCCAGTGGTTAACACGAAATTTATCGATAACCAATTGACTGCCGGGTCCGCCATAAACCTCAACCATTAGTGGATATTTATGCTTCTCATCAAAGTTAGCAGGTAGAACTAACTCAACATATGCATCTGTAACCAAGGCTAATATTCAGTACAAACCCTTCTAATATAGTTATGAATACTCACAGAATTTGTCTTTAGTTTTGATTTTAAATTTTTTTGTTTTTGGAATCATTTTTTCCCTGAGTTTTGATTTTAGATTTTCGTTGTCCTCCAAATCAATAATTAATGAATTGTTTTTAGCTCTTCTCAGCTCCACTTTTGGAGTTTTAGGTCCTTCACATTGAAGGACATAATATTCAGAGTCAGGACTAAAGAAGACATTATTGTAGAGACAACTGTTCCCTAAATGACAGGTCAAACAAATTGGATCCAAAACTTTTTCGTCATAAATATAAACACTCATTAGATGACGAACTGACGGCTCTTCGGGCAAAGTTGATAAGAAGTACCTCAAATCAAATAAATATAAGTTTGAATTCATTAAAATGTTTGCAAACTTACAATATTTGGTTGTTTTCATTGAAGGCCACAATTTCTATGACATCATATAAACCCATTGTTAGGTATTTCACAGTTTTATTCTGTTTTTCGATTTAATTTCATAAAAATTAAATAATAAAATACTTAATAGGATTTAATATTACCTGGATATATACGAGAGCAACATGGTGATAATATCCTACTTCATGGCTTATTAATTGAGGCAGTCTTATGAAGAATGCGTTGTGTTGAGGGGCCGATACCGGAGCTGCATACAGATCAACCCAACTATTAGATGATCCCAGGGTAAATTTCTTTCAATAAAATTTTTTAAATGAAAATATTTTGATTTAATTATAAAATCAGTGAATATTTACTGAATTACAGCTCCAGTTATACTTTCGGTCGCAAACATCTATGACTGAATAATTTTGTTCTCTTGAGAGCCACGTAATGGTAAACCTATTGTTGTCAATCCAAGCGACTGCAGTGAAGTAATATTCCCTTCAAATCGATATTTAATTAATTAATTAAAATACTAATCAAAAGCAGAAGACATGGACTCACTGTTTGAGAATATCTTCGGGTGGAATCAAACGAATAATTTCGATGTCATCCACCGAATCATTTAAATTAAGTACAAATAAGTCGACTAAAGGATTATTTCGTCCCGGCTTTGGATATTTGAGGGCCACTTGTGATGGATATGGATTATCATTGATATTTTCAAATTGACCATAGTGAGGCCAACTCGCTGTATCCACTACACTATCATTGATTTGGGCAAACACTAATTCCGTGCCCTCAGGGGATATCCAAAATGCCTTCTCTTCTTCAAGAATTTCTTCTTCGTAGACCCAATCAGAATGACCATTGTAAACTAAATTTGTGACTCCAGTATCGGTCAATTGAATTGGAAGGGCCTCAACACTGGGCTTATAGTAAATATTATTTTTGTGAACGAAAATAATTTGCGACCCTTTGGGACCCCATTCAGCGAATTGTATAAAATTATTCTCAAAGTGTATATCATTTGGAAGTAATTCTGTTAACGAACTTTTAATCTTTTATTTAATTAAATTAATAAATATTTATGAAATGAATTTCTCACTCATTGAAAATGTCATAAATTCTGTATTTGGAAAGCGTTGAGTGTCTATACGTTTTGCTTATATCGTACGAAACTAAAAGGAATTCCATATTTTTGGACAAAAGATTTCCGTTTATATCTTTGGAGAGCTGTTAATGTCAACAATTTTTAATTAACTTCATATTAAAAGAGTTCGATAAATATGATTAAAATTGATCTTGGTTATCATTTATTCCAATACTTACGACAGTTTCATTATTAATGAAAATATCCTTTTGTTGAGTGATTACATCAAAAGTACATAAATTATTATTTGGATCATAAAAAATGATTTGATGGTTAGATATCCAGGTCCCGTTGAAAAGCTCAGGGGATAAATTACCCACTAAAACATCATTCAATGTTATGGGTTCTGTACCTCCTGACCCATATTCATCGTCTGACACTAAAGATGAGGAAATCCCTGAAGAGGACAAACATTTATTAGATATTGAAGTCTTGGAATTTTAAAAATTTGTTTTTTTTACTTTTTTATCAAAAACTAAATTTCTGTCGATTTTAATCATTTTTTCGATGATTTTCTTATTATTAAGTTTTGAAATGAGAGTAAATTAATGATAAATTCATGAAATTTTAGTAATAAAATCAAAATAATTATTTAATAATTGTATAAAATTTAAATAAACTTTAAATTATAAGTTATCTAAACTTTTAAAAAGTTCAACTACACATTACCATGGTGATGAGCGCCGGTATTTTTAACAGTGGTAATAACAACACCCAGAATAACACAAAGACATATGATTGCGAGTGCGGACACAACAACATTGTAGAGACCAATTCGAAGACATTTATTCTCATCATTTTGTAGTCTCTAAACATTAATTAAAGACAATTAAAAAAATGTTTCGAAACAAATAAAACATTGATTTTCAAAAAAGATTTTCAAATAATAATTTTGTCCATAAATAAAATAAATGTCAAAATATAAGATTGAAAACATATAAAACGGAAAAAATAGTTAATCAAAGATATAAAAAGAGATAAAAAGACAAAAGAGAGACAAACTCTTGAGTTGACTGCAAGTGAAGACGGATTAAACTGAACAGTGGGTCGACCGCTCTCTTCATCGAAGCGAGACATCGATAGAATAGCGATATTGTTCTGATAGATGTGATTCTTATCTTGCAACTCCATTTCACAAGAACTGTTCGTTTAAAGTCAAAGTTTTTTTTAAATGAGTGAATACACTCTCAAAACAACTTTAGTTTCGAATAAGAAAATAAGTTTCGTTTTTCACGAAATGGTTGTCCTCTTATTTCTGTCGTTACTTCTATTGTATCGGTTAATAAAAACTTCAATATTGAGTATTGATTGCAATCCGAAACACAGTTTTAAATTTCAATATATCGATGAGTAAACGCATAATTATGTCAAAAACCTTAGAATTTGGTTTACAAATCAACACTTAAATTATAGAAACACTTTTCAATTAAAAGTGTTTAATATTTCACTCCTAAACATTTACACCAAAGCCTTAATTCGAGATAAAGGATTAATTTTGGAAACTTTGGGGGAATTTTGTGATAAAATTACTTTGAATTCAAATGAAAAACTTTTCAAAGAAATAATTGTTTGCAGGAATACAATAACCAGAAATTAATTGTTAGCATCACTTTTATTAAAAACGAGTTTAATCACAATTATTATTATAATATTACTTAAATTGAGAACGAATTCAATTTTATGGAAACACTTTCGGAAAACTACAGACAAATTATATTATTTATTAACATATCGTAGGAGAGATTAAACCAAAAACTTTAATCAATTTAATCAAAAATTCATTAAAATATTATATAGAAATGTTAATCATTTCAGTGAAATGTGTTCTCTAATGACTGTTCACCGAAAAAAAAAGTTTTATCGATTAGCAATTGGTATCGACTGTAATATTGATAGGTTTTGAATGTCTGTAATATTGGTTATGAGGGCACACCTGTAATATTTTTCATGTTTTTCAATAGATAAGAGAATAGGAGTGAAAAATTGTTTCACTAATGGTCTGACACTCCATCAGATGTGACTCCAATTTTTCAATAAAAAGTATTTTTAACGAATCATTTAATTATTTAATTCAATATTAAGTTTATTTTCAATTAAACTTTTTTTAGACTTCATTTTCGACATTCAAATCAAAGTTATATTAATTCTGTATTTTTGGCACAAAAACAAATATTTCAATGACAGGACATTATTCATAAATAGTCGCATTGTTGAACTATTTACCTAGCTAATTCTCACTATTAATGATATTATCTTTGAAGTGTAATATTAGCTATTATTCCAAAAATTAGAATTTTCTAAACAATTTCTTATTCATCTTGTTAAGCAAGTTTGCTAATAAAACCTTGATCAATATCCTGCTGGTGATAAAACAACTTTTTGTTCGAATAGAATACTATAAATAGTATTTTTAAATAATTTTTAATACTAAAGTAGAGTTGGTTTTGCGTCATTTATCACAAAAAATTTGTATGTCTTTTGTATTCATCTTTTGTTTGATTTATTCAAATACAGTTTTCAATACAAATGTAATTTTCAATAATAAGTTATTGTAAATAAGACTAACTTTAATTTATAATATAAAATATAAATAATAGATTGGAAGACATTTTCCCTGAAAATCACAAAAATTAACTTAAGTTTAAGTGAAAACGATGTCAAACAATTAAATTAATATGTTTTCAAACATTTGAATATTTATCTTACATTTAATATTTAAAGTAAAATTTAAAATGATTATAAAATTAGGTCAAAATGATATCAGAATCAATTAGTTGTCGAATTTGAATCAATAGTTTAAATGGTTTACATATCTTTATTTCTTCTCATATTTTCATTTATTTATCAAAACTTGAAAATTAGTGAAAACTTTTGACTCAAAGGAAACCGAAAACATTTTTTTCAATAATTAATAAATAATTAAATGTTTCTAAATATTATTGTTTTTATGACACCATTTTAATCTAGATGACAATTATCATCAAGGTAAATAATTAGATAGTTCTTAGTTAAGACAAATCATCACATTTTAAATAAATTTCTTTTTAGAATTTTAATAAATTTTATTAATGAAAAAAATATTAATATATTTTTATATTAAAATAAAATTTATTAAAACATAAAAATTTAATAATAAATTATGAGATAAGATATAAATCAGTCATTTGTTAATAAAAGTATAAATTATTAAGTATTGCAGTGAAACCTAAGAAACGGCAAAATTGAATCGATTTGAGGTTCATTTAAACAAAAAACTTAAATTCTATTCACTTCCTGTTAAGCAAACTTATGAACTCAATTGAATTACTCGAATAACGTTTGTTTAATAATCAAATTAACTTTGAAAATAAGCAAGATGATATGATGAACATGTGCTTTGATTTATTAAAACATCAAAAACAATGAATGAAAGATAAATCACGAGATGAGATGAGATGAGAATCATATGAATAGAAATTATTTCTAATAATACAACGAAGGGTTAAACTGATGCGACCTTAATATAAACAGAATTATGTCATAGAAGTAAACCACCTTGAAGCTTTGCTAAATTATCAAAACACTCTCTCCTTCTCGAAGACTCTCTCCCTTAGCATTGAGTATAAGATTGGATGGTTTTCCTATGTTTTCCTCGTCAAACAACTATTGCTTTTCTATTTTCTTAATTACCGTCGAATGAGAATAAACTAAAATTTTATTCATTTAATTGACTGAACGTCGATTTCATTGAAACTAAACGACTATTTGTCTGTTTTTTCTCTCTTCAATGTTAAATGTTTTTCTTATTTACCTAAACCTATGCTTAAATTAAATACAAAACAAGTGATTCTCAATTTACTTTTGATGCGCTTTTTTATCGTTTGTTTAGTTTTAATAACGAGATATTTGTAATTCATAAAAATGTTGTCTTTGAAATGAATTTCTTTATAAAAAGCTTTTAAAATTCAATATGACTAATTTACCAAGCTCAGTGAAAGCTAAGTGAAAGCTCAACATCTTAAAAATGTCCAAACTTGATAAAATTCAGCGGATATTTTACTTTATTTATTTAGTTTGTTTGTCAAACGGTAAGACTAACTGTACTTCAGGTGTCGTATTATATTTTTTGCTTTGTTTTACTAAATTAGCTAGGTTAGGTTTATTTAGCTATTTTTTTTAATATAACACAAGTTTTATATTATATTTTATTCATTAGAATTCAGGCGAAGGAAATCTCTTTTATTTGTGGATAACCTCTGAGTTATAAACAAATTATTAATGAATTGAAAGAAAAAACTTTTCTAACATTGAATTAAATGAAGGGATAATTACTATAAATATTAAACAATTTTTATTTTTAAGGTTTTATAAGATTTGCGATAAAAATCTATTAATTAAAAATCTTTTGATAATTTGTTGAAAGGTTTTTGTCAAATTCCGGACTTAACGGACACATCCAATGAAAATATAAATGTAGTGTTGGGTGAAACAGCTTTTATTGATTGTGTTGTGAGGAATGTAACCGATCGGACAGTTATTTGGAAATTCTTAAGGGACTCCAAAAGTGAAACAAAACTCTTAACTGCAAATAATGTGATAATTAGTGACGACAAAAGATTATCAGTTCTTCACAATAAAGGTTTGAAACAAAATTAAATGCTTTCGATTAATGTCCTGTTTTTACGTTAAGATAAGGAGCGATGGATTCTTCAATTAAGAGAGACTAATGCTAACGATTCCGGACAATACATTTGTGAAGTGAATTCTGTGCCAAAACAATCAGTTATTCGTATTTTGTCAGTCAGTCATCCAAAAACATTTCAAAACTATTCGAAGTCAACTACAGATCATTTGAATTATACTTTCACTGATTGTTGTGTTAAAGAAGGCATACCTTCGGTGTGCAGCGGTTTTTGTAGTTTTAAAGGACTTCTCACCGAAACACCAAAAGCCCATATATTTGCCATTTGTTATAATCATATGCCGTCACTCATCAAATGTTTAACCGATGGTCGGAATCATATCCCGTGCTGTGAAAAACAGAATATTCCCCGAATATGTCACGGATTCTGTGCCGGAAAGTATACATTAAGCACAGCTCTGGAACATATCACATGTTTGGATTTTGCGACACCAACTTTGGCCTGTGTTGCTCAGGGTATTGAAATATTGCCGCCACCGCCCAGGGATGTGGTCGCTGAAGCTCTCAATGCAACTCAGGTCAGTTCATCTTTTAAATTAAGATAATTGTTTTCAAAATCCCCTTTCGAAAAGATGAGCAAGTACAAATTATACCCAGAATTGATGACAATTATTCTCATTTGATTTAATTGTTTATACTTTAAAAGACTTTATTGATAGACAGAGTTGACCATGATAATATGAATAGGAAATGTTTAATATTTAATCTCTAAATGTGTACTGTATTAAAGAATATATTTTTAAAATAAACTTGATCATATAAACATAAATAAGAGGTGATAATAATATACAAAAAAAAGGTTTTCATTTATATTTAGTCACTTTTAAACTGTTCCTCACTTTTAATCTGTAATTAATATTAAAAATATTTTCAGATAAGTGTTAAGTGGGAAACAAATCCAGAGTCGAGTCAATCACTAATAGATTCCTATGAATTAAATGTAACTGAATTGCATTCATTTGATCCAATCGATTGGTCACTGACTAAGAAAAGTGAATTATCCAAACAAATGAAGAAAATGTCGGGAATGGACTCAAACAGCAAATCATATAAAATCGATGCAAACAAAACAGAGTTTATTATCAATGGTTTAAAAGAATCGACTTTATATGAGTTGTCCATCAAATCAATGAACAAATACGGCACAAGTGTTACAACTAATGACTTAAGAGTTATCACTCATTCGAAGCAAATCCATGGCATCGAAAAAGATTCTAAAAAACCGATTTCTTCACTGAATTTCAACAAAACGGCTTCTTTAGCACCAAATATAAGAAAATGCTGTTCAGAGAACGGAATCAAAACTGAATTCTGTGTCAATACTTTATGTGATCCGTCAAAATCAGAGGATGCGACCATCGGTGACATTAGTTATTGCGCACAGTATGCAAACATTACTCTTAAATGTTTGGCTCCGGACCAAGACGTCAGGTCTCATATTTTCTCATTTTATTTGTTTTATTAAACAGTTTTTCAATTTAGCGAATGTTGTGAAGAGAGAGGAGTCTCTCAATTGTGCTCTCATTTCTGCACTGGAAAAGTGACCCGAACTGATTTTAGACATTTTATTTGTCTCCATTATATTCCTATATATACTTCGTGTCTCTTAGAATCAAAAGGACTCATATCAAGTGAACCGCGAAATGTGATGATTACGAGTAGACATCAAGACTGGGCTCTCTTGAAATGGTCGCCACCATTAAAATTATCGGAAACCGTTATTAAATATAATATTCATATAAGAGAAATGGATCCCGACATCGATGAAGACTATTCGATAGAGTCGGCCACTCGTTCCCCATTTCTAATCGATGGCCTCAAACCCGGAACCAATTATGAGGTCTATTTGACAGCAATTAATAAATATGGAATGAGTCGCGACTCCTCTAAAGTTATATTCAAAGCCAAAGAACCCGAATCTATAGATGACATAGAGTTAGAACAGTCCGATTCGAGTGCCGGCTATAATGAGACCAACTGTTGTATCAGAGCCGGTATGGCAGACATTTGTGTTCCTCTTTGCAGTTATCACATGAAAATTAATGATGGCTTACAATTGGGTGCCTTATGTGCTGATCAGAGGACATTACGAATTCTAATTCGATGTTTGGCCGGCGGTAGAGATCACAAACCCTGTTGTGAAAGGAAAGGTGTCGAAAATCAATGCCTCGATATATGTAGGGGTACTTTAAACGAATCGCCACTAATTGTGGGCACAAAATGTTCTAAATATAGCGGACGAGTATTACAGTGTATGGTTGAAGGATCAGACACTTTACCCGGTATTTACTAACCATTCTTTTTCTAATATATTTATGACTCAGAATTCTAGGTATTCCTGAAGATTTCCACTCAACTCTAATCACTAAAAATTCAATTCATCTTCAATGGAATGCATCCATTGATGACATCAAAAGCGGACAAAAGCACATCACTTATCAATTGAGGTATTCTCCAATTGAGAGCGAAATACCTCCGCATCCCTTCGATGACGAATATTCCATTCGTTTGAATATAAGCGACACTAAAACTATTTTAAAAGATTTGAAACCCGACAGCCGTTACAGTATTTATGTGGTGGCCGTCAATCCATATGGATATTCATTACCCTCTTTAGTACTTTTAGTTAAAACCAAACCCGAAAGCGACGAAACCGAGAGTTCAGACATCATTAAATCACAATTAGGTCCACCGCATGCCATACAAGTCATACAACGAACAACAGATTCACTTTCATTTAAATGGTTACCCCCTTATTACGTACCGCCCGATGTCTCCCTTTTATATCAGGTGTTAATCCTTTAAATAAATGTTTGATTTCTAACATAATTTTGATTTTTAAAAAAAGGTTTATTTCAAAAAAGTGTCGAATATTTCGGAAGAGAAGTCATCCGTCAAATGGAATATAACCGAAACCTATAGTAATGTAATAGACGTCAAAGATTTGAATTATTCGACGCAATACGCGATGGCTGTCAAAGCAAAGACAGAGAATGGTATTCAGAGCGTCTTATCAGAGATTGTATTGGTTTGGACCGATTCTTCGACTCCAATTAGATTAAGTCCACCAAAATTAGAACCTCCCGGTCCTGTTATAGAGGGAGAAATGATAACTGTTCGATGCGATGCTATTGGAAGTCCTGTTCCGACGATATCGATGTTTGTGAACGGAGTGTTAGTCAAAACAGAAGAGACCCGACATTTAATCTATAAATTAGATTACGTTCCGAGAAATTTGACCGCAATTTCATGTCAGGCAACTAATGAAGTGCTTCGACTCAATAATTCACTGATTGCGGCTCAGAGTCACACACAAGTAAGGGTTAGGTGTAAGTTAACACTAATTAATTGATCCTTTGATTAAATGTTTGATTAATAATGTTTTATAGTCGCGCCGCGAATCAAAGTCGACAAAAAGTTTAATATCGCCGCCAAATATGGATTAACTCATATGAAATGTCAATATTCCGGTAATCCTCAGCCAAAAATCCAGTTTTTCAGAGATCTTAGAAATAAAGCAGAATTGAGACCAGGAGTTAATACACACATCAATATTGTTCCGCATTCAACAGTTGGTCCAATCATTACTATTATATCATTATATTAATCTTTGAAACCATTTTAGAAAGGGTCGACGTGGACGGCAACCCTTACCATCAAACGATTAACTGAATCCGATGCCGGACAGTATATATGCATCGCTCAGAATGAATACGGAAGAGAAACTGCTATTATTAATCTTAAAGTAGAGGAACATAAGATTAATAATCGGAACACAAGCGGTAATTAAAACTTTTGTTAATTACTTTTGCTAATTGTGTGGCCACAGGTTGTTGTCTTTTGGAAGGAGTTTCTGAAGAGTGTCTCTCCTTTTGTCAGTTCGAAATCGACTTCAATGGAGTTACGAATAAACCGCAATGTTTTAGTCAATTGAATAAATTGATGTTTTGTGCGGCCGGTCTGTTGTCTGTCCTTTATTTTAATTATAAAATATAAAATCACTTATATTTCAGACGGAAGCGATCACAGAGACTGTTGTCTTAAAAGAGATGTGTCGCGCGATTGTCTTCACTGGTGCGCCGGTTATAAAGTTAGTAAACCTTCGCTCTGTTTGTTGTCATCCGTTAAAGATATCTCGAGTTGTTTTAGAGAAGGAAATTCATTACTTCCTTCTCCGCCACAGAATTTAAGAGTTTATGAAATGATTAGTGATAATCGACTTATCATAAGTTGGGACAAACCCGACAAAAATGCTGACGCCGTTCAGTGGTATAGTGTTTACTGGAAAAGAGTTGGCTCTAAAGAAATGGATAGCGACAGAACCAATGGATTAGAATATGAATTAAAGAATTTGAATCCTTCAGAAACGTATGAGTTTTTGGTTAAGAGTTCCAACTATTACGGAACGAGTGCTTTAGCTGACCCTCTCGTCATTAATTTGAAGAGAATTCAGTCTAAAAACGATTCAATCAATCGGTCAATGATTAAGATATTAATCGCTTCATTGACTACTATTCTGGTTATGGTTATAATAGGAGTCTTCGGTTATTATATTTTCAAAAATAATTTATTACAAAAATTCAGATCAAATGACACTCGTTTTGGAGTATCGTTTGAAAATCAGGGATATGTTAGCGATAATCTTCAACTTCAGGATAATATTAATAATAATCATTTGGAAAGAGATTCAAATAATAATAATAATAACAGACCCGCCCTTCAAATCAATTAATCAACAAAATAATTATTATTGTTATTTTTGTAAATAATTTGTTACCATGTTAATTTAATTTTCAAAACTCAATATTTTAAACATATATCTATTAAATTAAATGTTTATTTTGTTTTAAATAAATAAAAATTTGTATTCAAATTAATTATCAAAGAATTTGTATAAAAACTTATTTTAACTAAGAAGGAGATCATCATTTCAGAGGGTAACCGATTTAAATGATCTTGGGCTCTATGGAAAGCTCATGATGTATAGAATTGAATTTCCATTCTGTTTTCAATAATATAATCTAGAATAAATGCACGTTATATAAAATTAATAATAAGAAAATTGTAACAAGATTAAGTTACTTTTATTTAGGAAGTTCCAAATTTTGAAAAAAAATTAGTTTAATTTAATGTATAATTTACATATTTGACCCTCACCAGTTACTTTATTATTGGTTTGATCAAAAAGTGTCAAGCAAAAAGGTTGCTCCACATAATAAATTCTATTGAAATATTACAAAATATTTGGATTAACTACTAGTGTAATTTTTAGTAGGGTACTCTATGGGTCTTTGGGTTCAAATCCCTATATTTTAAATTGGCATTACTTCTTTATTTGTTAACCGATTTTAATGATCTTGGTATCATTTAAAACATGTATTCCTTGTTTATCATGATAACATAAAATATTTAATCGAATAAAACTTGTTTATTAATTATTTGAATATAATTAATTTAAATCTTAGTTTTTATTCAGGTTCAATAAAAAAATTTCTAACTTGGTACAAATTATTTCAAACTTATTTGTAATAACATGAATTTATTCTAGATTATTTTAATAAAAACAGATTGAAAATCCGTTGAGCCATTCAAGATTAACCACGTTTTAACCCTAATAGTTATTTCTTCGACTGTATATTTGAACTATGAATTTATTTAGTGAATGAAAATTGATATAAAAATGAGTAAAATATTCATGTTCATATAAAAACTGAAATATTCAAACTATGCTTTACTATGGCTACTAATTAGGATAAAATTTATCATTCTTTAAAGTTTTAAATGCCAATTTAAACTAGTCCAATTTAACGGGAACAGATGCCCATTAGCAAAAAATAAATAAAGTTATCAATTCTATATATTATGAGCTTTCCATAGATACCAAGATTATTTAAATCGGTAACTCTCTGAAATGATTATCTCCTTATTAGAGTTATCAAAGTTAGGTCAGTTGTGTTCCCACTCCTATATTATTGTCACTAATCATAGGCCCTATTATTAGTGGGGGTCAACACACCCGCATCGCATCATACGTTTGTCACTTCCGGTTCTCATCATCCGAGAGGTTGGCGGCCCTCTCTTCAGACCCCACACACAGCGGTCACGTCATATATATGGCATCCAAGAGGTTGGGCGGAACTCCGAGGACCTCTCTTCAGGC
This sequence comes from Galumna obvia, assembly GCA_034695785.1. Classification (NCBI taxonomy): domain Eukaryota; kingdom Metazoa; phylum Arthropoda; class Arachnida; order Sarcoptiformes; family Galumnidae; genus Galumna; species Galumna obvia. The sequence continues at coordinate 5,853 of JAQFZM010001179.1, read as the reverse complement.
ATCTCTCATCTCTTGTCACTAATAGGTAAATGTCTTCCAAAAGGTGTTACCCTCTCTTCAGACCCGACAACTGAAACCAAAGGGTAAACTATAATCAATTGTTTCGATGACTAAAATCTCTTTTCTATTGTCTGACTCTAAAACTTAAATTTTAGTTTTTCATCAAAAGTGTTGTCACAAAACACTCCAATATTTTCGAAAAGTTTCCAATTTTTTGCGTCGAATTTCAAATATAATTCTTTTTTTTATTCGATTTTATTTACTTTTTTTTTGTTAAATAAATTGAAATAAAATAATTGATTTGTAGTCAAAAGTTTTATTATTAAAAACTGATTTAAAGATAAATTGTATAAATCTTTAATACATTTGTAAATATTTGAAAACATTTTTTAAAATTTTAAATATTTTTTTCTGATTTTCTTAAAAACTTAATTTATTACTAAATTTTATTTAAACGCCTAATAATTAAACTAAATTTAATAAAATCATTACTTCATTAAAATATTTGAAATTCAATTCATTATTAGTTTAATATTGGATTAATTGGTTATTCTGTGCGCTTAACAATTGGTTAAAGTATAACAAATAGTGAAACTAAAAAAAACTAATTTATAAAATAGTAAACTAAACAAATCTATTAAATGAAAACCAGATTCACATAAATTTTATTTAATTTCATTTATAGAAACATAAATTCATTAATAATTAATAAAATAAATAAAAATTAATAACAAATTTAGTAATAAAGCGTTTAAATGATTTGGAAATTAAAACATAAATCAATAAAATGAATGTTTAAGTGATTGGAATTTCGTCTTTCAATAGAATTATAGCACAAATGATGAGAAAATAATTGAATGTAAATAAATAATGAGTTAAAAAACTATCATTTCATGGGTTCACTCGATTCCGTAGTTTTGTTTAATTTTGTTGAGGAGTGCGTCGCAGGTCTTCTTCGCGTCTCCCAAAAGCATAGAAGTATTTGTATTAAAGAAGATCGGGTTATCCACAGCTGCATAACCCACACCAAGACTTCTCTTCATAACAATTACCTAAAATAATATGTTTTTATTTGGAATACATTTAATGCAAAAGTTATTACTTGTTTTGATTTCCAAACTCTAAGAACAGGCATTCCTGCGATTATAGAATTGGGGTCGTCTTCAGCAGCGGAGTTGACCGTATCGTTAGCGCCGATAACAAGAACTAAATCGGTGTCATTGAAGTCATCATTGATTTCATCCATTTCAAGAACCACATCATATGGAACTCCGGCCTCAGCCAAGAGAACATTGAGTTGTCCCGGCATACGACCCGCCACCGGATGAATACCAAATCTAACATTTTTTCCCTTTTCTTTCAAGATTTTGACCATTTCTGCCAATGGGTACTGAGCTTTGGCCACACATAACCCATATCCCGGAGTAATGATTATATTCTTGGCCTCAGCGATGGCTTCAACGCTCTGATCGACGTTCCATTCTGTGTGAGTTCCAGTTATTTCTTTTGCCGGTCCGGACGCTGTCTGACCGAAACCTCCAAGAATTACATTAGGGAGCGATCGGTTCATTGCCTAACAATTAATGGTTAGAAATTTGTAAAGAAAAATAGACTCACTTTACACATAATATACGAAAGAATAGCACCACTCGAACCGATAAGTGCGCCAACAATTGTCATAAGATTATTGTTTAACATAAACCCTTCAGCACAGAGGGCCCAACCAGAGTAACTGTTCAATACTGTAATAACCACTGGCATATCAGCGCCACCGATGGCGGCAGTCAATGTAACGCCCATTATTGTAGATAAGGCTGCGGTCGCACCCAATGATGAGAGACCAGCCATTTGGCTCGGGTCCATCAAATAATAAGCTCCGGCGCCAACTGTTCCTAACATAAGGGCTGAATTTAGTGCATGTCGTCCGGGAAGAAGAAGAGGTGCAGAGTTGAGGAGACCCTGAAGTTTACCATAACTGAAATCGAATTAAATTTTAAAATTATCTGAAAATAAAGTTTTAATTAACTAACGCTACGAGAGATCCACTAAAAGTAACGCCACCGATATATGTTCCCAAAAAGAGAGCCGTCTTCACAGTCATAGCCGCCGGATCAGTTGCAAAGGTTGGAAAGTCATGAATGTATGTCGCAAAACAAGTGAGAACTGCCGCTAAACCAACGAGAGAGTGAAAGGCAGCCACTAATTGAGGCAAATCTGTGATCTCAATTCTTTTAGCGATTGTAAGTCCGAGAGCTCCGCCACCTGTCATACAGGCGGCGATTTGTAGGGCCAGTTCTGGTGTCATATCCATTAGGCCAAAAGTTGCGGCCAATCCTGAAGTCACACCAATCATTCCGAGAGCGTTACCCAATCGCGATGTATTCTGAGATGAGAGACCGGCCAACGCACCCACACAACAAAGTGATGCCCCTAAAAGTCAAATCAGTTATTCAATAATTTAAGTAAAGAAATCATGTCTTTACCCAAATATGTCATTTGGTGGACGTGCGGTAAATTATTTAGTGCTGCCAATGCATATCCACCGGTAAAGAGTGCGCCCGGAATTGCATACAAATAGTTATATTCGGGCGGATCTGTTGGTCTCTTAAACATATCTAACATTCTTTTAGTAACGAGAAAACCGCCCGCAATGTTTACAGTAGATATGGTCAGAGCTGTGGCCCCTAAAACTTGAGGTATATTAGTCGGAACTACTCCGCCTCCCATTAATAGAAGGCCTCCGACTGCAGTAATTCCAGAAATTGCATTCGTTACAGACATAAGGGGTGAGTGAAGGGCTGGGGTTACGCCCCAAACCGTGTGATAGCCTACAATTCCAGAAAGACCTAATGTTGTGGTCATTGTAGTAAAGGCTGAATTGGGCGCAATCGCTCCCAAACCCAAAAGAGAACCTGAAATATAAATATTGTTAAATTAATTAATTATAATTACAAATCAATTATAGTTTAGGCTTAAAGTCATTAAATGACAACTCATTTCATGGTTTGAGGAAAATCTTTAAAATAAATTGAAATCAAAAAATATTAAAATCAATGGTTTATATAAAAAGAGCCAAAAATGGGACCCATTGTCAACAAAATTAATCTTTAAAATATTGAAGACATACAGACATACCTAAACCAGTGGTGTAAAGCATAATATCTTTCATTGTGGCTCTGAAATAGTCTTTAGGCAATAACTGTTTAGGCGGTGCTTTTGCTAATTTTGTTTCCTTTGGAGCCACTGCTACCGGAACTTCTTTAGGTGGAGGGGGTGGCCATAAAAGTTGCCCTTCTTTTAGAATTATGGATCCGCGGACGACCTCATCTTCTAAGTCAACGTAATAATTGTCTTTATCTGACATCGAAAGCAAAAGTTTGCTGATATTATTTGCGTAAAGAGTAGATGACTGAGTCGGTAGTCGTGAGGGAAAGTCTGTATAACCGATATGTATGACATCTTTATATTTATAGAGTTCTCCCGGTTTTGTTGTTTCAATATTTCCGCCTTAAAAGTAATGAATTACTTGAAATGATTTGAAGAAATTTAAGATCTTTGAATAAATACCGGTTTCAGCGGCCAAATCCACGACAACAGATCCCGGTTTCATACTTTCAATCATTTTCTTTGTTATAAGAATTGGTGCTCTTTTACCCGGAATTAGTGCTGTTGTGATAACGATATCGACTTCTTCGCACTGTTTTGCAAATAATTTCATTTCTGCTTCGATGAACTCTTTTGACATTTCCTTAGCATAACCGCCCATTCCTTCTCCGGACTCTTTAAAGTCAACCTCTAAGAACTCAGCGCCCAAAGACTCGATTTGTTCTTTGACTGCAGCTCTGGTATCAAAACCGCGTACAATAGCGCCCATATTCTTCGCGGTTCCGATTGCAGATAAACCGGCGACACCGCCTCCAATCACCAGAACCTTAGCCGGGGGTACTTTCCCGGCAGCAGTTATTTGACCCGTAAAGAAACGGCCGAAATTATTGGCCGCTTCTATCACTGCTTTGTATCTGAAGACAAATATTCATTAAAATTAATTTCCTGTAATAAATGAAACTACTTTTAATACCCGGCTATGTTTGCCATAGAACTCAGAGCATCGAATACCTGTGCCCTCGAAATTCTGGGAACGCAATCCATAGCAAACACATTCATATGTTTAGCCGATAACTCGTCGATGAGTTTCTTATTTTGTGCCGGAAATAAGAAACTAATTAAAGTCGATTTATCGCGAAATATAGGAATCTCTTCACCGATCGGTTGTCGAACTTTTAAGACAATATCGGAATCGAAGGCATTCTTTCGGTCAACTATTTTAGCGCCGACGGACTCATACTCTGAGTTTAAGAACTTGGCTTCAGTTCCAGCGTTTGTCTCAACTTTTACTGCAATTCCTTTCTTTGTGAGCGTTGAAACGGCGGCCGGAGTTAAGGCTACTCTCCTTTCATTAGTCCAGACCTCTTTGGGAACGCCTATGGATAACCTCTTATAAGGAATGGAACCCTTTTTCAGTGTCGGCTCTTCTTTTGGCACATTTTTAGGGTTTGACTCTTTATGAGACCATCGATTAAATGTTAGATTAAGTTTTGAAGTGAAGATCAGTTTAGTCGAACTCAGTTTCGACAACGACTGTAACGGACTTCCATTCGTTGATGTCTTCAGCAATAAATACAACATTTTTGATGTTTCGGTGAATTTCAGAAAAGAAGAATTGGTTCGCAAACAAGTCTTAAACTTTTAATTTCATCTGATTTTTGTTATGAAATGTTTTCTATAAATAATTAAAAATACATTTAATATAAACTCTTCGACAAAAAGAGAGACAATTATCTTAAGAATGAATGAAATCAATTAAATAAGAATTCAATGCAATTATTGATTGAAACAAAGATAAGATCTAAAGATCACTGACAATGACCTCAAAGGAAGGACTCAATCAATTAAGTCCTTTGAAAATGACTTCAATATTGAAAGTTTAGTTCATTAACTAAATTATCGTTAAATTAATATTTAATTAGTTTTTCAATCAATTGATTATTGATTTCAGAGTTTTAAAAAAGTCTTTTTTAGTTTATTTTAAGACTTTTTTTGAATGAATTACAAATAATTTGAATAAATGTTAAGACTTTTGAAAAAAATTTTATTTTTGGATTATTTCCTAAAATAAGTTGAGTTATGAATAAAAAATCAAAAAAAAAGTTAACTTAAAATAAAGTTAAAATATGTTGAAGTCATCAAAATTGATGTGAACTAACCCAGAATATAGTCCGGGTATTATTCTATTTAGACAATAATTAGAGAGAATAAGAGTTTACCGGATATCAGAGTGAGACTCCTTTTACCACATATTCCACATCGAAAGCAAAATATTGGTTTCGATTGACTTTTATATTAAGTTTTAACTGAAAACAAACTAAAATTAATTGAATTTTAGTGAAAAGCGATTCAACTCGTATTCAACAAAATCACACTTTTATTCAATGTTTGAGAGCAGACGACATGCGCTCAATAGACAACACCAGAAACACCGGTTAACCCATCCTTACATCTATTACGGCACACATTTAAGATTTGTGTTAACGATTATAAAAATACCTTGCTTATTTTATCAATATACAGGGTCCGGCATAAGTATGTATGGTATTTGAAACTTTAATTATGAAAAAACTACATAAGATATTCAAATCAAATAAATTGCATTTTATTAAGTATATAATGCGGTTTTATGTGTTATATATTTATTATATGTCACTCAATCAAAACCAAAATATTTTACATGGTTTTCAAAAGTTCAAAATTAATTATGTTTCTTTGTTTTTATTTTTGATTTTATTTACGTTTTTA
>JAQFZM010001178.1:0-20333 GCA_034695785.1 Galumna obvia | reverse complement strand
ACCGGACAAATGTATATCAGGTTTAGAAATGCAGAGAATACCAAAGATTTCCAAGTATTTGATCTGAATAAAGGACTCTACAAAAAATTATTGGAAAAGAAATTGAATGAAACCAGAAATGATAACGCAGTGGCTTATCATCGGATGTGTGTTCGTTATGGTCTTAAACCAATAATGGAATATAGGATTAGTAGAAATGAGTTGCCAATAGATACAGAAAAGTTAAAATCATTGTGGAATAAATGGAGGGATAAATACACGAAACATCCATTCGTCCTCTTAGAAGGATTAGGCATTGATCGTGAGTGGAGAAATGACATCTTTAGCAGAGCCCCATTTCCCAATGGCCTAACATTCGAACAGTTTGAAGAGGTATACAATAAGGATCTCATTTCAGAATATATCCCTTTTGGACTATTTGTTGCTAGTATCATTCTTGATACTATAATTAATGAAATCAAACAAATAGAATTTCTCCAATTGAAAATTGACAATGAAATGACAAAACAAGAAGACTATCAAGCAATTTTGGAAGATTATCAAGAGGATCAAGATGGCCGCCAATTATTAGATCAAATTGAAGAGTCACAAGAGAGAGAAATACAATATCGAGAAAAATTGGCTCAAATACAACATCAAACTTACACTGGAAAGTGGGCTTTTGATGGAGTTTATTATGATAGCACAGTATCGGATATATCATCCATATATTCTCTGACAACTAGTGAATTAGATTTTAGTGATGACCAAGATAGTTTTGAAGATCAAGATGAATACCAACAAGATTTCGATGATTTCGATGATATCGACGATGACGTCGAGTGACTAAAATTGATTTCTTTGCAATTTGTTTGACAACTGTTTTGTATTTATTTATAAAAATTCAATTTTTTTTCTTAATCAGAGTTTAATTGAATATTTTTTTATAGTTTAATTGGATATTTTCAAATATAATGAAAGTTGTATTATAACAAAACTTTTGCCAATTTATTTAGAAATAATTTAAGCCTCAAAATAGTGTTTTACTTAAGTCTTGTTTACCACTCTTTTAGTGATTTGAAAAAGTCTTTGGAAAAGTATTTTATCAAAACTGTCCGCAAAACTTAACTTTTTATATAAAATTTAATAATATAAGACTTTTAAGATATCAATGATTTCATCAAAAGTTATCGCATTTGTATGACATTTATCTTCTCAATTACTACTTTTTAATTGTGCAAGATAGTCTTGCAAAATTACAGCAAACAATAGAAATTGTTTTCATTTCATTTCTTATAAATATTTTATATTTTTAAAATCAATAAATTATTTAATATTTTTTTCCTTAAAAAACGATTATTTTTCAATCGATAAGTTTTGTTAATATTAAGAACTTTTGATATTTTAATCACAAATGAAGTAAAGTTTGTTTACTATAAAAGTCTATTTCTATCAAATCATTCGAGATATAAGTCAAAAACCGATAATTTTATTAAAGTTTAAATCAAATACTATTTTAGTGTCTTTGAGTTAGAGCTCAGCATAATTTAAATCAAAAAATATTTAAAATGTGTTCAATTGGTCAACAGATTAAATGTAAAGGAGCCGTCTTTAGATACCCTAATAAGCCATTGACTGTCGAAGAGGTGTTTGTCGACACTCCGAAGTCAGATGAAGTTCGGGTCAAACTCGTGGCTTCTGGTGTTTGTCGTTCTGATGCCTCTTCTATTTGGGGAAAAAGAGGTGATTGTATTATACCTTATGGCAAACCAATGATCAACGGTCACGAAGGGGCCGGAATTGTTGAGTCCATTGGTTCCGATGTGACAGAAGTCAAAGTTGGTGATCACGTGGTTCTTCTTTGGATGCCTCAATGCAATCAATGTCCTGACTGTAAAAATTCCAAAATAAATACCTGTGCCGTTACTTTAAGCAGAGGTAATAAAAATAGTTTGACTCTTAAGAGGTCTTACTCTTGTTCTAATGATTTTCTAAACTAAAAATTAACTTAAATAGGATTACATAAAATGGGAAAAGTTTTAAATATAAGTTTACATTTTCTCACTTTAATGACAAAAAGTATTTAGAAATTTTGTTATAAAGAATTAATTAATTTGTTTTAATTTAATGCAATTCTTTAGTCATTTTATTCATATTTTTAAAAAATTTGGTTTTAAAGGCGATCGCGAAGAGGATTGGATTCCTGTCGATGGAAAAAGTCGTTTTCACTTAAATGAAGACAAGAGTCCAGTTCTGACTCCTTCGACAAATTGCAATTTAGCCACTTTTGTAGAGTACGCCATCGCTAAACAATCTATGGTTGTGTCCATTGATAAGTCATTACCATTGGATGTGATGAGTCTTTTTGGTTGTTCGATACCCACTGGAGTCGGAGCCGCAATCAATATCGCAAGAGTCCATTTTGGCAGTTCCTGTGCTGTTTGGGGATTAAATCATTGGGAGCTGTTTGTATGGCTGTAGTGCTATAGTAAAATTTCTCATTCGCTTTATAGTTATAGTCTATAACTAATATATAAATAAAATATTTTTAAACAAAATATTTAATTCAATTTTAATTTACTTTTTTTTAAAACTTTAAATTCAAAAGAATTTATTAAATTAACAAAAATATTAAGTCATGATATCAAAAGTTATTTACAATAAATAAACAATAATTTATTTTAACATTTATTTTAAGAGATTATAATAGTTTTATAAATATTTTTCATTTTTTATCAAATCACTGGTATTTTGGTTTAATTATCAAAGAATTATTGAAAATTACTTCCATTGCGTTCATCACAACATTTATTATCACTTAAAACATCGATTTTTGAAAGACTTTTGCCGTTTTGTTCGACCAATAATTGATTGACGGCTTTAAACAAGTGATCAATTGCTGAGTCGATATCACCTTTGGTTGTGTCTCTTCCAGTACTCAAACGTATTGTTCTTTTCGCTGTTTCAGGACTAACACCCGATGCTATCAATATTTTTGATGGCTTTCCCTCCTATTAAATCAAAATTTAATTTTAAACGAAAAAACAACTAAAATAAAGCAAACCTTAGAGCTGTCCGAATGACAGGCGGCCCCCAAACTGGCCCTCAAATTAGGGGTTAGAAACAGTATTTTAGATCCAATGAGAGACTTGTGATTAAAGGAAAGACTAGTAGTGTTTGGTAATCGACCCAATGGACAGTTCGTGTAATTAATTGAAACCAATTCTCCGAATTTGTTCTTTAGTTGAGATTCAAAATAATGTTGTAAATCATTGAAGTGTTTGTTATATCTTTCGATGTTTTCTATAACCAGTTCTGAAGCCTTTCCCAAACCCGCAATCATTGGTGTGTTTTCAGTTCCCGACCGAAGACCACTTTCTTGTCCGCCACCGAAAAACAGAGGCATTAGAGGACAACCACTCCTTCTATAAAGAGCTCCAATTCTCGGACCATAAAACTAATGACAAAAACAATTATTTCTTCAAAAACTATTTCAAATCAAACCTTATGTCCGACAACTGTCAGGTAATCAACTTTGAGGTTCTGTACGTTAACTGTAATTTTGCCCAAAGCCTGGGCCGCATCGCTGTGTAATAGAATGGGAGGAAAGCCATCCTTTAATCGTTTATTGTTTAATTTGATGGACTGGTTGTATGACTGCCGTCTCGTTATTGGCTAACATTACTGTTATGAGTGTTGTTTGAGGTCTGACCGCAGATATAATGTCTTCCACTTCAACACAACCCGTGTTTGGGTTGACTGAGACATACGTCACTTCACTCTTCGGCCACAAACTGTTCTTCTGATCCAATAGTTGTTGAATAGACGGAAGTTATATATTTGTGGCAAACAATCAAATCGATATTCTTTTAATCAATGTTTTAGTGATGAAATCATAACCCAATTGTTTGCCTTTAAAACATCAAAATATTAATAAAATTGAGTAAAAACTTTACTAAAGATTAAGTAATACTTGTGTTCCGCCAAAAGTGAAGATAATGTCATCAGAAATGTTTGCATTAATCATATGAGCGATCGATTGTCTCGAGTTTTGGATCAATTGTTTCGTTTCATTGCCTTCACTATAACTGGAGGAAGGATTGACCCAAAACTGAACCAAACTTTTGTTGATTGTTTCGACCACTTCTTCAGCCAAAGGAGTGGTCGCGTTGTTATCCAAATAAATCATTTATTGTATAATTTGTAAAAACAGATCAATTGAAGAATTATCTTATTTTTAGGTTATTTTTAAACCTATTTTTTAGTATTTCATTAAATATATGAAACTTTAAAATAGTTGAGAATTGAAACTATTTTTGTTAATTAATATAAATTCATTTCATTAATAATTAATTTAAAACCAAAACTTTAAATAAATTGATATTTAATGTAAACAATCATTTGTTTACAGTTTATTAAACTATAAAAGACATAAATTACGTACTGAGGGTTGGCTTTGAATTACAATTTGGGTTTAGGTTTGCAAACATTGAGTTAAGTTATTGAGGTTTACACAAACCATAGGGTTTAGTAAAAGTTATTCTCAATTTGTTGTCATTTATGTTAATATGAAGTTAGTTTTAATTTCATAACAATTGACCAAGTACAACATTAGGTTTGTCTACTTCTTGAGAAATAATTATTACTCATTAAAATGTTTTGTTTAACATTACTTAACTTCTATTTTATTTAAACAAAGAATATAAAAATGATGTAAATATTTAAATGAATTGTTTTTATTGTAGAAATTTAATTCAAGTTTTACGCAAATTGAAGTGTTCTAAGTAGAAATAGGAATATTTAAAATGCGCGCTTAAACATTCAGTCAAAAAAATAATAGGTGGGAATAATTCCAAAAAATTGGTCATCATATTATTTGTATTTTAACTAGGTTATTGATGGAATTTCAAAGTCATATTTTTATCAGATATTAAATCATTTTCCATATGCAACATCTAATGCCCAACCTTAATAAAATTAATTTTCGTAAAATTTTAATATTGCTTTAATAGAGAATGAGCTATATTTTAATTTAACACCAAGATCATTGAAATTGGTTAAGAAACAAAAGAAATATAGGGATTTGAAAGTCAAAAAATGTTAAAATAAAGAAAAATATTTGAAATCAATAAATATATAAATTAATAGAAATCAATTATTTTACCTTTAAATTACAATAGTTTTACCTCAACAAATTCCTCAACCGATTTTTTAGATCTTGGTGTCAAATTAAGATATAGCTTGTTCTCTATTAAAAAAATATTAAAAATTAACGCAAATTATTCTTAATTAGGGTTGGGCATAAGACGTTGCATATGTTACTTTAAGTCATATTGGAACCAACCCTAATAATTTTATCACATTGACTTAATTAATTTTAGATGAGGCACTTTCACATATCGCTAACAGAATTAAAATCGGATAAATAATTTTTAAGAAGTCGATAAAATAGCTAGTATAAAATTTTCATTTTTATTCAAAATTCCTTAGTTAATTCTTTGTTTAAATAAAAACATATTTTAAATTCCTTAATTTATTTTTTAGTTAAATTTATCTAGTTTTATTTTCAATTTAAAGAATTGAATTATCTTGTTTCTTATTCATACAATTGAATTTTGAGTAAAGCATACAAAATAGTACTTTTTAAAATGTCATGGTGAAACGGGGAGTTAAAATAAAAATTCCAGAAATCCATTTCGAATAAATTCAATCTTATATAAGATTATTTTGAAATTTTTAAAATCTCAATCAGTCAATGAATGACAAGGTTAATTGTAATTTTTCACTGAATTTTGGCTTATTCTATAAATATCACGAAATCACATAAAATAGCATGGTGATTTTAAAACTTTTATATATTTTGTAAACTAGGATAATGAGTGAATAACTGATAAAAATTTGACTTTGAAATTCCATCAATAACCTAGTTAAAATGCAAATAATATGATGACCAATTTTTTGGAATTATTCCTACCTATTATTTTGTTGACTGTATATAGCGATGCCTACAATATAGCCTATATTATATAAGATACCTATACTTTCATAGATTCATATAATTTTCAAATTAGTTAATAATAAAATTCTCTTAAATTCATTAATTATTTAACAAAATTTAATATTTAACTATTATAACATATTCTGACTCTCAGTGTCAAGGTCTAAAATAAATCAAATCTAAGTTAAAATAACCCAGATTAAAATTAATTAGTATTTTTTAATTTGAATATATTAATTAACTATAGATTAAAAATTAATATATAATTAATAATGAATATTAACTGGGAAATAGTGATAAGTGTCACCAAATATAGATTTGATGGAAATGTGAACTAATTTAAAGGCTTTTAATAAATCAAAGACTACTTAAATCAGAGTTATTGTTGTGTCTGATGTGATGTCAGAGAATGAAAATTGAAATTCATTGGATACGAACTAAAATAATCCGTGAAATTCATTGAATGGAATTTCAAGAATAACACAAATTCTTTAAATAAAACTCTATATTTAATATACAATTGTTTTGAGAGACTTTAAGGAAGAATTTTACAGAACTTTGAACTCATAATTAGTTTTCTTCAGTTTCTTTTGGTTTGAAAAGTTGGGAATATTTTAATTGACATCAAAAGTCAATTTTCAATTCTCTCATTAAAAGATGTTCTGAAAATAATTTGGTTTTCTTCTACTCTTCTCTAATTGATATCTTATTCTTAATGGAGAAGAGAAGTGGCAAATGTTTCCCCAGTTTGGGAACTCTGCCAAAAACTCTGGATATGAAACTTATTTCTCAGTCAAAGTCATATATCGCACAGAACTCAGATCTTCAGGTGTTGTTACCAAAGGAACTGATTATCTGTTTCTTCTCATTATCTTATAATGAGAAGTATATCAGTTCTTCGGTTTTGTTTTGTTTTATTGTTTTTAAGTCAATGTTTAGCAAAAAGTGTTTCAAATAATGAAAATATTTTCAATAATCAGAGGATTAAACGAAACGAACCAAACGATGACGAAAATGATAATAAAGATGACAACGAAGATAATGAAGAATCAACTGTGACTGACATCGAAGACATAACCACAACCGATGATAATAATGATGACAAAAGTGATGAAGACGTTAAGGATACAGAAGATGACGATGAAGACCATATCATTGTAGATGAAGAACAGTTATCTGATGTAAGTCAAGAAGGGGTCAAACTTTTGATTATATTAGTGGATGGCTTTCGATATGATTACGTTTCACTCGATAAAAGTCTTAAGGGTTTCCCAAAGATAGCACAAAATGGAGTTTCGGCTAAATATGTTAAACCAATATTTCCGACTAAATCGTACCCTAATTGGTATACAATAGTTACCGGACTCTACGCCGAAAGTCATGGAATGTTTGGTAATTATATGTACGACAAGACTAGAGATGACCTGTTCTTAATGTCACCGCATCCAAACGTATCTCACACTCACTTTTGGAATCAAACGGAACCGCTTTGGATAACGGCTCAGAAAAATGGTATAAATACTGCAATGTATTTATGGGACGGATGTCAGGTCAAGATAGACAACACCCGACCCTACATTTGCCACAAATATCGAGCGCTTTACGATGAAAAAGTTTCTGACAATGAAACAAGGACCTTTATTAACACAATTTTGGAGGACTTTTCTAATGATAAATATAGACTGGCACTTCTCTACTATGAATTTGTTGATCACATCGGTATGACATTTAGCACAACTGCTATTTTTATGCACCCTTTCCTCATCTCATTATTAAATAGTTTTCATTAAATTCCTTCTCTTATATATTCATATATGAATTATATCTATAAATATAATTCAAATTTACATTAATTTAGAGCTAATGTTTATGTTTTGCTCGATTAGCGCTTTTTTTCCTTTTGGCGGAACTGTTTTTTTTAGTAGTTCTCCAATCATTCAGAAGTCAAATCATCTTCTGTTGAGTATCATTAGAGTGAAGTTTATTTGATTTATTAGTTGAGAGTTAATCGAAAACATATGCAACGATCGTCTCATTTGTTTATTCAAAGTATTATTTGACAAACTTTTAGAGTTCTCTCAAATTCTTTGGTCTCTAAAGTTTGGAGTCAACACATAAATTGGGCAAAAAAATTGTCCGTTCGGTTCAATAAGTAAAATTCCTATATCCTATTCCCCCCTCCGGTCCCTCAGAAATTTTGTTATCAATCTTTATATCGTATTTTCAAATTATTAATAAATTTGCAAAAAGTTTGGGTCATTTAAAACATTTTGAAACAAATGTTTAATATTTAAAAATAATTATTCTTTTAGTGTTATTAATCACTCGATTAATATCCCATTTAAATAATTTTCAAAATGATCTAGTTCACTTGAATAATAAATAAACTTTTATAAAAAATAGTTTCATCAAAAAAGTAAATTAACAAGTTATTATTAATTAAAAATTAGGATCATATTTAGGGTTATGTTCTAGGTCGACTTTCCATTCGACTTTTTTTCAGAGATAAATTCAACAGAAAATTTTCAGCCCTCATCTCTTCCCATCAGATATTGGTCTATTTTAGGGCGCTTTTGGAACTTCTTCTTAACTATTCATTAATTTTTATTATTATATTAACAAATATATTGACATTTCAAGAGTATTAATAATTTATCACCTTGATAGTTCTAATATCCCTGTATAACAGTAGTCAGTCATAAGACCCGGAAAATTCATTACCAGTTATTAATGACAGAAAAAGTGTTATCTCGCAATCATCGACTTTATTAGAAAGGAAATGGGTAATTGACCCATCTTCAATCACTTCTACAGCTGTAAAAACAGAAGACAAATATTAGAATTGATCGATTAAGCTAATCCATGTCATTTTATGTCATTCTTTGCGTTCACTACTTTTCAATTCATCAAAAGAAAAAATTCTCTTAAAAACAAAATATTTTAATTAATGGTTTCGTTTAACAAATATGTCACTCATTTTACACTAATTAATTAATTTAAAGTGATTTTTCAAAGTAAATGACCCTTTCATTGATAGGACATACATTTGGCCCCCGATCTCGAAAAAATAAGAACGCGATTCGTGGTATCGACGATATTCTCAATGATTTATATGAATCTATAGAAGAGCGACAATTAAATAATGAGTTAAATGTTGTCATAGTTTCAGATCACGGAATGATTTCCGTTGAAAACTCTAAATTCATTTATTTGGAGAAAATACTAGACTTTAATGATGTCGACATATTTCTCGGTGGCGGACCTTTGGCTCAGATTCTGCCCGAAGAAGGAAAGGAGGAAGTGGTGAGTCTTAATATCTCATAATTAGTTATTTATAAACCCTGTCTTCTAATTATCATTTGTCTAATAATAGTTATTCTTAAGTTTCATTTGATTTTATCAAAGAATAAAAGAATTCTTGCAATTAGTTGTTATTTATTAAAGAAATTATCAAGGTTTGAGAGAGGTAATTTTATAAAAATAGAAATAATAGAAATATAGATATAAATTTTTATGAATTGTCTTTGACTTGAATATTCTATAAAATCTTAAACAACCTTGCCCATTTCAAAAACAAATCAAATTAATTGCTATTTTATTGGTAAATGGATTAATTTTATAATTTATCATGGTATTATAATATAGGTCTATCAACAGTTAAGACAGTCTCACGTTAAGGGTCTTAATGTTTATCGAAAAGAGAATATTCCGGAAAGATTTCACTATAAGAATGATAACAATGTTTTACCCCTTCTTTTGACTGCAGACGAGGGATATCTCATTCATGCGGTAAAACACTTTAAATTCAATCAAAATCTAATTTAAATAAATGAATATAATTTAGCCCCGAATCAAATCAAAAGTATATCCCGATTACGATAGAAGTGATTCTGAGCCGCCGAGTGGTGGTAACCATGGCTTTGATCCCGATTATGTCGAAGAAATGCGTGCCATTATGTATGGGTTTGGGCCCGCATTTAGGAAAAACTATACCTCTGAACCCCTGTCACAAGTGGATCACTATAACCTCTTTTGTCATATTCTTGGTATTAACGCAAAACCAAATAACGGAAGTCTTCATAAAATGGAAAAATTACTTAAAGAGGCGGAGAGTGAAGAAGATGACGACAATTCAGAAGAAGATGAAGAGGCAGCTGAACAAACAGGTGATGATGAGGACGACGATGAAGACGATGGGGTCGCCGACAATCATTTACATTCAATTTTAATTTTGTGGATAACTTTTCAATTCTTTTATTTAACGTATAATAAAATTTTGTGAATCCTTTTAATCACATCTAAAATAGACTTTTCTTATATCTTCAGTAAATTAAAACTTCATTACCTCAAAGATTTACAAAATCTATTCAACCCTTTTTATTATTACAAACACTTCTCTCAAATTGAGTGCCATTTATGTCACTTATAATTTGGTAAATCTGGTCATAGATTTAAACCTTTGATTTTTGTCTTTAAAGTATTTATAAGAAGAGGACATTAAAACAAATTTAAAATTAATTATAAATATTAAATTAAATAAAATAAAATTTATTAAATGTCAAAACGCTGTCAAAAGTGTTTAATTCAATTGAATTTAAAATATTTTATTTGACATTTAATGTGTATTTACTATAAACTCCAATACAACCGATCACTTCATTTACTATAACTTGGTATTAATTGACCACTAGATCATTTGATAATTCACCTATAAATAAATGACCTTATTTATAACAAAACTGATTGATTTTAATGTTTTTAAATATATTTAATCAAATGTTTACTAATATTTACAATAATTTAATGCCAAATCTAATAACAAAACTAATAATCATATATTAATTAAATATAAAACTATTTTCTACCGAAAGGGTCTGACCATACCCTCATACCTCCCGGTTGGACATCTTCTTGTTTAATACCAAATCTATTGACTTTTTGCTGTTCTTCTAATATAATAAAAGAATAAATATTGAAAAGTGTTGACCAAAATATATAATAATAGTATTAATAGTATTAATAGTATTACTGTAATAATCGATGTTTTGCATCGGATATATGAATACGGAGTACATAACGGCTCCAATACTTCCCAAGAATGTAGTCATAAACGCCGCGAACTTCAATGGTGTCATCTTTACTCTATTAAATGCCATTATTAGTGAGGTTTTTCTTGATTCAGTATTTGGTGATTCGATAAAATATTAAAATGTAATGCTTAAAATGATCTTGGATAAATTAATTTCAATTTTAAAATTCTTATGATAATCTTATAATATCCATAAGAGGCAAATGTTCCAAAAATAGCGTTACATTTATTAAAAGTATGAGACAAACGATAACAAATTTAAAAGTTTCTTAAAGTCAAAGAAAACTAATATAAAGTAATAAAACTAATGAATTAAAACTTTTTATAATAACTTTTATAATATTTTAAGTGTTTTATAGTTTAATTTATTGTTAATAAATAAAAATGTTTTAATTGGATCAGTTTATATGTGTAGTGAATAACGTGATGTTTGTGTGAACTAATGACTATATTTGAATGTATGCCATCTGACGAATACTTTGCGAAACTCAATCAAAACAAACATTGTTTTTGCGTTTTCATCAAAATTAGAGTCAATAAACAAAACATATTAAAAATATGTGAATTAAATCAATATTAACTCAAATGTTTGGAAAGCATTCAATCAAATAATACTAAACAGAAGTCATTTTTCAATTTATTAAACGTGAGTTTCAAATAATATTGATTTCAAAAGCGATAAAAATTTATTAATAAAACGGTTTTCCTAAAAGTCGTTATCAATGAATACGTGAACTGAAATCAAAATTTTTATTGATTTGATTCCAACTTTTCATAACTTTTGCAATAAAAACGATTTCATTGATTACTAACTGATAAGAAAAGCTATACTATGGGTCAAACCCTCTCAGAACCGGTTACTGCAAAAGAGACAACAAGTTGTGCTAATGAAGACTATGTGGTGGGCGCCTCCTGTATGCAGGGATGGAGAATAAGTATGTCTTTAATTATGTCTTAAGAGGTATTGATTTGTTTCTTAATTGAAGATATGGAGGACGCGCACACCCATATCCTTAACTGTCCCGATGATAGGACGGCCTCATTCTTTGCAGTATATGATGGCCACGGAGGGGCTAAAGTAGCCCAGTATGCGGCCAAACACCTCCATAAGAAGGTGTGTTCACATCCGCTCTACCAAAAGGGACTCATTGAAGACGCCTTAAGGGTCTCGTTCTTGGAGTTGGACTCTGATATGTTAAACGACGAGAATATGAGGGATGAGTTGGCCGGCACTACAGCCATCACTCTTCTCATCAAAAATAATAAACTTTATTGTGTGAGTCATTACTCATTCCTTTTCCTTATTTTGAATTCCCCTTAAAAAGGAAGTTATAGTTAGGCTTTAGTTTAGTATCGTTTGAGG
The DNA here is from genome assembly GCA_034695785.1 of Galumna obvia. Classification (NCBI taxonomy): domain Eukaryota; kingdom Metazoa; phylum Arthropoda; class Arachnida; order Sarcoptiformes; family Galumnidae; genus Galumna; species Galumna obvia. The sequence goes on along the minus strand of JAQFZM010001178.1, from coordinate 7,904 downwards.
AAATCATTTCAATTTGAATTTGAATTATATTTTAATATTAGATTTAATCTTTTTTTTCCTTAAAGTTATTGATTGCAAAGTTTTAAAGTCGTTTTAAAATTTCTCTAATTATGAGAAAACTTTCATTAATTCATAAAAAATCGATTTTCTATTCATTAATTCAGTTTTGCGTTACTTTCTCTCTATTTTTGTATTTATTTGATAATTAATTTTATGCGCTTTTATTCGAGTCATACTATTCTTTAAATACCAGTCTTTGAATAAATATTTGTCATTAGATTTATAGAGCGATTAGTTATTAATTTATTATTTTTTATAATTATCGACAAAATTTAATCTTCTCTTTTGTTTTGAGATTTTGATTGAAATACGATCTCTGATAAACAGTAGTTTATACAGTAGTTTATAGCCACCAATTTATGCTTAAAAGTAATAATTTATGTTTAAAATTAAAACAATTCCCATATTATTACTGTTTTTATAAATTTTTGTTTGTTTCATATCTATTATTGCGTTAAAGAATGGCTTATAATAAGTGATATTTTTGCGATAAATTCTTGTTTTTTTCGTGTCTGAAGTTATAAAAACATTAAAACTCGAACTTTGATATTAATAACAAAATAATCGTCTCTTAAAAGCTTTTAAATGAGTTTTTGGAAGAAAAATAGTATTTTGTTTTACTTTATTTTTATTTATTTTTTAATGAGTTTTGTTTATATATATTAAGTTTCAGTGAAATATTTGGTGAATACATCACTAAAATTAATTCTATTTATAGGCAAATGTCGGCGATTCTCGAAGTGTGGCCTCTTTTTCGGGAAGAGTTGATGCGCTATCATTAGATCACAAACCCTCCAATGATATTGAGTCCAAACGTATTGTTGCCGCCGGAGGTTGGGTTGAGTTTAATCGAGTCAATGGAAATCTTGCGCTCTCCCGAGCGTTGGGAGACTTTGTATTTAAAAGAAATGATAAGAAATCAGCGCAGGAACAGATCGTAACCGCTTTGCCTGACATTGAAGTTCGAGACATAACAGAAGATCTCGAGTTTGTAATCATTGCCTGCGATGGCATTTGGGATGTAATGACCAACGAAGAAGTGGTCGCTTTTATTCGTATGAGAATTGCCTCTAAAATGGAACCACAACTGGTATTTAAATTTTTTTTAAAGAAAAACTTTTAAACAAAAATGTTTTTAACAGATTTGCGAAGAATTGATGACTCGTTGTTTAGCCCCCGATTGTCAAATGGGAGGACTCGGATGCGATAATATGACAGTTGTTTTAATTACTTTTCTTCACGGAAAGAATTATGAAGACTTGGCCGACAAATGTGCCATTTCTTATGGACAAAAAACAGGAAAGAATCAATTATTATCTCAATCTTCTTCATCGACCACTTCTTCTATATCTTCAGAAGACGAAGAAATTAATGCAAATTTGGAAAACTTGGAGAAATCAAACGATGTCGACAACGACACCGAAACAGCGAATGAGTCACAAAACGAGATATTCTCTAAACTAAGCTCTACAGTGAAAGATAACGGTCTGACCGTTGCTTGACTTTACATTCACTTCGGTATTACTCATTCAATTTGTTAGAAAAGTTAAACAATTTTGATAAATATATTAATTTCTACGACTTTTGACCGTTTATTCACTTAATTTTCATTACTATTCGCTCATAGATTTCAAAAATCAAAAATTTTTTGCACAGAATTTTGATTAAAATTTTATATTTCAGTTAATATTCTTTTTCTCATCAGTTTCTCATAATTTTGGAAAAGTTTTTCTATTTATTAAATATTTATTTATTAAATAGAAATCGACGGAAAATACAGATTTTGTAAATTAAATCATTTAACAGTTTTGTCGAAATACTAGTCATTCAAAGTAATTACAATTTTCTTTTTATAATTCATTCGAATTGTTTTTATTGTATTATTACGACTATAAGTGTTTTGTCTTCATATTTATGTAGAAATGAGTAATAAATCGAATTTACCTCAGATTATAACTAATTTCATTATACACTCAATCCTTACAATTCAATGTTTACTCATTAAAACTTAAATGTATACCAAATGAATACAATTTCTAAAAAAAAGAGTAACTCTTCTGAAGAATTGGTTGGTTTACAACAAACTCTGTAAAGAGTCTGAGAATCGCCAAAACCATCCGTTTGTCAATGAGTTCAATGTCGTTAACGGATGGCTGAAACATATTTCTAAATAATTGGTTGAGGAAATGTCAAAACGGAATTCACTTATCGATATAATTGATTGCTTTTATTGAAAAGAGACCACAAACTAATCAAAGTTTATTTAGAGTGGATTTCATTGTTTTTTCTATATTTCATAAATTAGTTCTATATTTCATAATTAGTACATAAAAATGTGTCCGAATATATTGGTTTCATTGGCTTTCTTTGGTTTAATTGGTTTATTCATTAATCGTAAGAAATCCAATTTCTTTATGAATTCACTCCAATTGTCTGTTAGTGTCTTTCGGTGATCCGATCCAAAGCTGTCCTAAAGGGTGGAAACAATTTCAGAATAAGTGTTTCCTCTTCTACCCGGATAAGTCATTCGTCACATTCTATGAGTCGCATCTCATTTGTAAAGAGTTTTTCAATTCGACATTAGTTTCCATTCATTCGAGTGAAGAGCAGACATTTATTACGAAATTAGCGTTTAGTATAAACAGAGCACAGAATCACGTGTGGATCGGAGCCCGAAGAGTATCTAACGATAAGTTTGTTTGGACCGATAACTCTGCTTTCAATTACACCAATTGGGCCAAAACACAACCAAATAATTTGGACGGAAAGCATTACTGCGCGTCACTTCTTCAGTCACCCAATTTGGCTGACGTTGGCTTCTGGTATGACGACCCCTGCGCTGACAAATACCACTTTATATGTCAAACATATCTGACCGACAAATTAGTCAATACAGACATCACTACAACTGTAGTCCCTATAATTGTTGGACAGAAATTGAATAATTTGTCGACTCAAAGAATCACCCTGGACCAACTTAAAGTTTTGACTAATAAGACAATTGCGGCCAACTCTTCAACAATTGCAGCCCTTATTTCCTCTTCTAATAAACAACATATGAGTCATATTAATATATCGCTCATTATTTTATCAATCGTTGAGTTTTTAATAATTGTGTCTTTAATTTATTTAGTGTTCAGACGAAATCCAATGCCGTACAGAACTCTTATTATGTCTGAATGCAGTCGAAACACAAATCAGAATTTGTCTTAAAGAACATAAAGAACTTTCTATTAAATAATATCCAAAAATAAATATTCAAAACAATTAAATCGATTTTATTAATTTAATAAAACTAAAAAAAAGCAAATAAAATAAAAAGTTTAATTTGACTATTTTAATGAACTAGGTTATTTTATCAAAATACAACTTACAGAACTTAAAAGAAATAATTAAAATTCAATAAATGTCTATTTAGAATAAGAACATTTATCTGGTGATCTAACTAGGTAAATTTAACTAACTAGGTTTTAATAAGTGAATGAAATATTTGAACTATTCTTCAGATATAACGCAAAGACTGTCAAAAAGAGCAGATCTTAAAACCTATTAATTGAATGAATAGTAAACATGAAGTATTATATTTGAGTTTTTAGTCTTCTTTTAACTATAGATTAGGTTCTTGGTATATTGGATCTTGGAACTTCTAATTGGAACACTTGTCTTTCAATACATAAATAAATGTTAAACATTTGGTTTTGGAATTGAGTGACAATTATTACACTTCTGGTGACCAATACTTCTGGAGATAAACTTTTATTTTGTGTTCATTTAAAAAAATGCTTTAAATAATTAATTAAATGTTAAAACCTTTACTTTTCAAATACATTTAAAAGATAATTATCATGTTCAATTTTTTGTATTTTATTTAAAACCTATTGATAGTCTATAAAATTTTCATTAATTTGTTTTATTAATTAAAATTAATTTTAATATTAGATATTATTTTAAGGCGACCACCTTGCTCATTGATTTGATGATCTTGCACAATTTTTTAAAAACTTTGAAATACTTTTCAAAACGAAAGTAACGTTTTATATGAATGCATTCAATCACTTGTTGTTTGTTTTCCCGCTTTTAATTTGTTTTCATTTGAGTTCTCTTTAAATGTCTTTAAATTTTCTATAATTTGTTTTAAATTTCTGTTTTGTTTTAATTTAATGATCACAGAATGGATGACGAAAAACAATTGGGTTTGTCTTTAATACTCTTTAATACTTTTATTTTATTTTAAAAAACATATCCTTTAAAACTTAATTCTCTAATTTCTTGGACCAATTCTTGTTTTATCTTTAGATATACCACAAGAGCCCACTTTCTTATCATTTTATCGTTCGTTGGGTTCGTGTCCTGAGAACACATACCGTGTCTTCGATCGGACCGATTATTACACAATTCACGGCTTAAACGCCGAATCGATCGCTAAATCGTTTTTGGGGACCACTTCTGCCATTAAATACATTGGAAGTGATGTCAACCAAAAGATCCCTTCAATAGCTATATCTCAGTCCAGATATGAGTCACTTCTTCGTCATATTCTTATCGAAAACAAATATCGAATAGAATTATACAAAAAGACTTCAAATAAGAAGAATTCAAATGAATGGGAGTTAGAATTTAAGGCCAGTCCCGGATGTTTGGGACCTCTCGAAGACATTATTTACTCAACAAATATATCGATTGATAGTCGAGGAGTTTCAGCCATTCAGTACTCAAATAATTTTAAAATAGGATTTGCTTTTATAGATCCCATTACTAATGAAATGTCTTTTTGTGAGTTCGAAGACAACAACTATTTGTCTCATTTAGAGAGTCTTTTGGTTCAAATGAGTCCAAAAGAATGTCTGATCCCTTTTCAAGAAAAACCTGAAACAGAAGTTTCAAAGAAGTTATTAAAACTTTTCGAAAACAATAAAATTTTGGTCTCAGAAGTGAAGAAAAATTGTTTTAATGCTTCAAATATTTATTCAGATTTGGATAAACTTTTGATCGAAAAAATCAATAAAGAAATTGCAATCAATTGTAAGTCATTTCAAAATTTGTATTCATTTAATCAAAATTATTTCCAAAAGCGATGTTAGAGAACAAACAATTAGCAAAAGAAGCGCTTTCAGCGACTTTGGATTATCTCAATCTTATCGGAAACACTTCTAATGTTCACAGTTTTGTCTTCAGTGAAATCAATTTAAAACAATTCGTAAAATTGGACGCAACAGCCGTTCACTCACTCGACTTATTTCCTCATAATATCAACGAATCCAATACTAATATCCGAACCAATAGAACACTATTTCAAGTCCTCAACAAATGTCGAACTCTTTCCGGTCAAAGACTTTTAGCACAATTTATTCGCCAACCATTGACTGATATCAACAAAATTGGTATTTAAATGCAATTAATTTATAAAATTAAATTTACTTTTTTTTAGAGGAAAGACTGGATATCATTGAATTTTTCATCAAAAACTATGACATTCAACAGGATTTGAGTGAAATTTATTTGAAAAGAGTTCCCGATTTATCGCGAATTTATAAAAAATTTCATTCGAAAAGAGCTACACTTCAGGACTGTTATCGCATATATTCTTTACTTAAAGTTTTACCACAATTTGAGAATTGTCTGACTATAGGTGATAGCAACGACTCCCCCTCTTTAGCCGTTAAAAAGAACTTTTCTGATAAGTTAAGAGTCATTTGTGAAGAGTTGTCTAAATTAATGAAATCATTGGATGGAGTTATCGATGAGGAACGCATTGAAAGTAACGGAGAATTTTGGATTAGAGCTGATTATGACGACGACCTCAAAGAACTTAGAAATCAATTAAATAATTTGGAAGAAAGGGCTCAAAACATATACAAAAAAATTGACAGAGAATTAAGTAGTTCTCAAAAAGAGAGCGACAAATCTGTTGTGAAATTAGAAACGAGTGAAAACGGATTTGTATTTAAAATGACCCGAAAAAACGAGGCCTGTATTAGAAATAACGACCAGTTCTTTGAAGTAAGAAATTCCACAAAAAAGGATGGCTTTAGATTTCAGAACAAAAAGATTAAAGAAATAAGTGATGAATACATTAAAATTCGCTCAGAATATGAAAGCCTTCAAAACGATTTGTCAAAAGAGATTATCGATGACACCGGTATTGACTCTAATAATTAATTGATTTATAATTATTTGAATATTTTTAGCCAAATATACGGATGATTTCAAAGAATTGGATAATTTATTAACTTATTTGGATGTTATGATCTGTTTGTCAATCGCTTCTCAGAGTCCCTCAAATCCTTATATTCGACCAAAACTTCTTCCAATGGGTATATAAAGTGATTCTTTTAATGACAAAATGAATTCATTTTCATTTAATTTCAGGTTCGGGTAAAATTGAATTGAAAGAAGTGCGTCATCCGTGCCTTGAATTACAAGAAGAGATTTCCTATATTCCTAATGACTGTCTCTTTGATTCAAAAAATCAAAAATTTTATTTCATTACCGGTATTTCATTCATTAATTCAATTGTTTTATTGTTTTTTTTGTTAAAATTCTTAATTCTGAAATTGAGGTCCAAATATGGGCGGAAAGTCTACTTATATCCGTTCGATTGGATTATGTGTTTTAATGGCTCAAATTGGATCATATGTTCCCTCAGAGAGCGCTACCATTTCAATAGTGGACTCAATTTTCACTCGAGTCGGTGCCGGAGACCAACAAATTAAAGGCATTTCTACTTTTATGGCAGAAATGGTGGAAACGGCCGCTATTTTTAGGGTCTGTTTTTAAAAACTATGATTCGATTTATTAATTTATTTATTGATTAAAGTCTGCGACAAACAATTCTTTGGTAGTGATCGACGAATTGGGAAGAGGAACATCAACTTATGATGGGTTTGGTTTGGCCTGGGCTATATCTCACCATTTAGTCACTCAAATTAAATCATTCACTTTATTTGCCACACATTTTCACGAATTAACAGAATTAGCAAAAGAGTTGCCTTCAGTGGGAAACCTTCATTTGTCTGCCCTCACCATTGATAACAAACTAACTCTTCTCTATAAAGTTAAGGACGGCATTTGTGATCAGTCTTTCGGTATAAATGTGGCCCAATTGGCACACTTTCCCCAACACGTCATTGAAGTGAGACTTATATTTTTCTCTTACTCTTAGTTTATATTTAATATCGTTTTTAGATTAAAACAATACTATATTTTTATTTTAGTTCGCAAAACATAAACTAAAAGAAATGGAGGGTTTGAAACTCAAAAGTGGTTCCATTAATGATTTAATTAAAGAAATTGGAGATCAAATCAAAGGAATGAAAGACATCGACACAAATAAAGTTAAACAAATCATTGAAAGTAAACTCAAAGAAAATGTTTATTAAATATTTTTTAATTACAAATAATTAATTCATTGAAATATTTCTTTATTCAATTCAAAACATTTCTTAAACTTCATATAAAATTTGTTTAGAATTTACATTAAAAATATGTAAAAATTATTGTAAAAGAATTCAATAAAATTAAAAATGATTTAAATATAATTGAATTGAATTAATAAAAGAATAAATGAGTGGACACTTCTTGAAGTTTAGATTTAAATATCAAAATATATTAAAAGATTTGCACACAAAAAAGAGTAAAATCCGTTTCCTGGCCATAACATCAATTTAGCCAAAGACTATTAGTCTCAAACACTACTATTGATTTAAATCTCGAGATTTTAATTATAATATTATAAATTAATTTCAAATATTTGTATTTTTCATTCATTTATTAAATTTATATCAAAAGACTTCATAAAATTGAGATACAAAAAGATGACTTCAAGTGATGTCTCTTCAGTTGAA
>JAQFZM010001177.1:0-20336 GCA_034695785.1 Galumna obvia | reverse complement strand
GATTTGAGTTTGCTCATCGCGTTCCAAAGATATAATAAAAATGGCTCGATTATTAAATTTTGACCGTGCTAATATTAAACAAAATTGAATATGTTCAATATTATGTGACAGAATAAACCATAATGGTTTGATGATAAATTCTGTTAATCTTACAATTATAAACACTTTTAAAAAAATAATTAATTTATTAATGTAAACAGTTTAATAAAATGAATTATATATAAAGTTTCTGTTAAATATTGACTTTTTAATATAAATTTTCAAACTATTAAATTTTATTAAAAATAAAATATTTTTTAACTAGTTTCCTTAACTATTGTAATTAAATCAAATAATCTGTAAAATTATTATAATTTTAGTGAAATGCAGTCGGGTCTGTCTTTATTCTAAACTTTGTTTAGTTTAATGATTTTCAAATCCTTTGGGAATCTTTCTTATCTTTTATAAAATGTTATTGAGTTTTAATTTGAGGGGAAATCGATTTTAATAACTTTTTTAGTCACATTTCAGTCGAATTTTATTAAACGAATTTTTTTGAAGTGCCAGTTGACCTAATTCGTTGCCCGAATTTATCAAAAATTTTAAAATTTTAATAAATTGGCCTTTTATTTTATTCTATTTATTTTCAAGAGAAATATCAAATAGATATTTAATCTAGCTTTTTGCATCAATAACAATTTATTTGTTTAAGTTTTATTATAAATAAAATAACCGTGTTAATTACTACATACACCTTGTTCCAAAACTAACTAGGACAACTCAACTAGCTATATTTTTTAAACTTATTGTTGAAATTCAATAAAATTTCATACACAGATACATTACCTCCCCCGATTGATTAATATACTATTTAATTATAAAATACTTATTTTTAAGTTTTTAAAAATTATGAAAATTAGGATATTTAGTATTTTTCGTATGATACCCTCTTAGGTTTGGGGCGTTCTAGGGACTTTATCTTAATTTTGATCAAAATATTCCAAGCAGTAAAATTGTTCCTCCCTTAATACCCTATTGAAAAATCACAAAATAACTAGTTAATTATCTTATCCAGTTTTCCATATGAGCCCTAATTTTTCATTTTGCTCAAAAGATCTATATTCAACCTACCATAGTTTTGTTTTTCCTTAACCGATTTTAAAGAAACTTTTATCATATTAAAGATATTGAGAAGTACTTTTAAAATCCGTTTACAGAATTAGAATCGGCTTAACCGTTCAATAGCAACTTGAAAAATGTGATATTTTTACTTTTTGAGACGCCTAATAACTGTGTTCAAATATCCAATATTATAATTTACATAGGGGGAGATAAAGTATTTGTTTTTAAAATATTATTGAATTTCATCAACGCGTTTAGAAATTATAGCTTGTTGAGTTGTCCTTGTTAGTTTTGAAACAAAGTGTATATAACAAACTGTAGACTTTTTCCATTTCATAAATGTAAATATCATGCTAATAGGTTTTGAGCAATAGGCAGTAATAAACAAGATTCATATTTTTTATATAATTTTATAACTAAACAAGTTTAAATTTTTACCTCAAAATTAACCGTTATTTTAATTTGTCGGATAACAAACGATTTTCTTAATATTTAGTTGAAAATAATTTTAATTAATTGAAATTTCCTTTTTCTCTATGAATATTGGGAACTGTTTTGCAGTACTATATTGGTGGATTGCTTTCCTTATGCTGTTTGCACTTTTTTGTTGTTATCCAGTGCTTGCACAAATCGTTTCCATCTTTAGTGTCACAAATTTATATTTTTAACTAGTATTAAATTCCAGAAAATAATTTTTATCAATAAAAATAGGGATTAAAATTTTCAATTTTCGGGCTCTTGTATGTACAATGACGTAACATTCATTTGCAAGATAAATAATTTTATTAACTGATGATGAGAAGTTTTTAACTGAACTATTATTGAATTTTTCTCTAATTTCTTAATTCTGTAGATCATGTTAAATTATTTTCTATATTTATTCATTAATTTTTTTGAACATTATATTTTAATATTTAATTTAATGAATTAATATATTTATTTAACAAAATACAATTAATTGTTGTTTATTTTAATCAATTAAAAAAGTTTTTGTATTTTAAATAAAATATTTAAGGCTTTTTTAATTTTATTTTCATTTTAATATTAATTATAATAATTTACACGTAAAAAATACCATTGAATATTATAATATTATACCGTCGAGGACATAACTATGTGACTTAGAAAAACTTTAATTACTTTTGAATGGATTGTTAGATTTAAAAGCGGTTTTCACTAAAATAATCTAGAATAGTAGTAATTTATAAAACTAATAACAATAAGAAATATTTATCAAGATAAAATAATTTTTGTGATGGTCAAACAAAAATTTTGTTTTTAAAGATTTAATCTTAATTTTTTCTATGATTTAATTTTTATTTAATCCATAGAGAGGACTAGATGCCTTTTGATATGATAACAAGATCAATAAAATCGTTTGAGAAATAAAAAACATACTTCAATTTGAATATCTTAGACTTTTGTAAAATTATCTATGGGTAACCTTTATTGAAATCTGAAAGAGATGGAATCCAAAATATTTTGTGATTTTTAAATAAAGTAACTTAATTGAAGCAATTTTGTTGCTGAGCATATTTTGATTAAACCTAAAATAAAAACGCTAAAGGGTGTCAAATTTGAAAAATTAAATTGAATTTTTCCCAAATTTTAAACAATATAGATAAAATTAGGTTTTTCTTAATACAATATTAAACATGTCAATATATTATGAAAATACAATCATCCTTGATCATTTTAGTGAAAACCGCTTGAAAATATAATAATACATTCAAAACTATTCAAGGTTTTGCTAAGTCACATAGTTATGTCCTCGACTTTATATGAATACGGTATTACAATTTGCTTTAAAATTCCAAGATTCATTAAAATATTTTGAGAATTATTTAAAATTCAAACATCTTTAAAATAAAAAAAATAACCGGATTTTAGTTTTTATATTATTTATTCTATTTTAAATGCTCTTTAATTTGGTTTTAAAAAATTATTAATTTATTTGTCGGATCATGGTTAAAATGAATTAATCAAATTAATCCCTAGTTAGAATAATAACCCTATTAATCATTGATCTCTGTTTTCAATCAATTGATTGTTCATCGTTTATTTCAATTTTCCATACAGCGGTAGTGGTCCTCCTTTTAAAAGAGCTTTTCCATTACACAACTTTTCATGTTTGGGTTAATTTTCATAAATTTGCCAAATATTTCTTGAACTGATACTCTTCAGAAGTTGATTTAATTTTTTATCAAATAATATATTAATTAAACCATTTTACTAATTAGTTGACTAATAAAAACATTTAGCATTGCTAATTTCGTGGGTGAGTAGAGCTCACATTGGCTTAATTTTATGTTAGTTTCAATTGAACTGAAATAATTTGACCTTTGACCTTTCTTAACTTTTATTGTGCATTATCAATTTATATAAAATTGTCAAAAAACTCACAATTAAATTGCTCCCTCTTAAATAATCACTTAGTTTGAGAGGTCAGGTGAGGATTTATATGTAAATAAATCAGAGTAAAAATATCAATATTTTATGTAAATATAAAGATAATAGTAATGATAATGAGGTTCGAGGTCATTTACAGTTGAAATGGCAAAGAAGATATTGTAAATTTTGTGACACGAATATAATGACAACTATTTTGTGAATTTTGTAAATTATTTTGTTGTAAAATCATTGCACTTCTATTTGTAAAATATTTATAAATAAAGCATTATTTGAGGTCAAAGTTTATTATTTTAATTTTAAACATTTGCCTTACATAATATTCATTATTAAAATTAACCTTGTTTTTTTTAAATTTTGATAATAAACTTTAATATTTATGGAGTTCTACTTCATATAGTTGATAAAGGAGGTTTTTATAGGCCGTATTTCAAGTGTTAAAAAAATAAACAAATATTTTACTATTACTTTAAATTGAGTTAATAAATAACCTCTTAAATTTTAGGAACATTTTACTCACCGCTCCTAAATTAAATTAAATTAAAATAGTTTTTCTAAAATCAAACATATTTGAGGGAAAACTTTAAATGCAAATTTTGTTTAATCGAAAGAATTCCAAAACATTCTTTTACAACAATTTAAAAAATTTGTTTATAATAAAATAGTTTTTAATTTATAATTTAGTTAAATTAAAATAATTAAATAAACATTTTATAAACTGTAATATAATAATTTCTCATTTTTAATATATTGAGAATTAATAAATTTATTTTTTTGAAAATAATAGATTAATAGTTTATTTTATCAAATAATTTATTTAATCTTAGAAATACTTTTACCTTGACAAAGTTACTTTAATTTATTAAATTTTAATTTAAAAATTAAGAAAATTCTAAATTAATATGGGTTTCCTTTCCTTCCGGTAAATTATCTTTAGAAGGAAAGGAATCGCTTATTTCTTCAGCGGAATGGGATACCTTTTCTGATCTTGTTCAATCTAATCTGACTAATCATCGAACAAACCTTTTATTTATAAACATTTTCCAACGCTTTACAACATCATTAGAGAGAAAATATTAAATATAATATCCAGTATTTGATATTATTTATAATATCAAATTAAAAATTAAAATAATTTAATAAATATATATTCTTAATATGAGTATATAACAATTTAATCATAATTATAATTTAATTTATTATTTAATTTATTAGGCCATTTTTATAAACTGTAATAAAAATGTTTTTCATTTTTAAAATAATGTGAAATAATTAATTAAAATAACTGGTCATCAGTGCCATTATTATTTTTTCATAAATTTAGAGTTTTAAACACTCTTATAAATAAATTTCAAAAAAATTTGATAAAAATTTATTACATAGAGATATTAAAATAATAAATTTTTTAAAATTTGAAATATAATTTTTAATATTAATATATGCAAATTTAAAAATTCTTAATTTCAATAAAATTATATTTTAAAAAATACTAATTATATTGTAAATGTATTGTCTATGGATTTGCCTTCAAATCTTGTTTAAAAAATATTTTTATAGCTTATATAATTCTATTAAATATTAAATAAGTTTTTTAGTATATTTTTATTAAATTACTAAATTTTGAAATTGAATGATACAGATTTTTCACTTTGAGTTCAATCATTAATTTAAATTGATTTATATAAATTTAGCAATGGTTGGTTTAATAAAACAATCAATCTGCATATCCATTTGTAAAACATGTTTTGGTATGATTTCAAATTACATCAATTCTTTCTTTTTCATTTCAATTAAAATTTTGTTAAATAAGTAAATTTTTTGTTACAAGTTAACTGGAGCAAAAATTGAAAGATTAGTACTTATGTTTTTAAAATTTAATCCTAAGCTACTAATCCCCCTCAACTTCTCTTTACTCATTGCAAGGTCTATACTGAGTTCTCATTTGAAGAAAATTATTCGAAACAAATCTACTTTTAATTTTATCATTAATAAATTCTAAATTATTAAAATTTATTTAATGATGGTAATTTATAAGTAAAAATGATAAAAAACATCTATAATAATTTAATTAAATATCCATTTTATAACTGATAAAAATGATTTTAAATAATTTCTTTACATTGCAATTAGTGAATCGAAAGTCGTAATGATTTATAACAAAGATATTCTAAATCAGCATCTTCTTAAACATATATTTTGAAGTTCATATCAACTTTAATCAACTTGAAAAGTCTGAATTTTACACTCTCTGGTGCCTTTATTAAAGGGTGGTGGAAAAAAATTCTTATATATTCTTACTTCATAGGATGTGGTAAGCATAAAACACACAAAAAAAATCCTGAGTGCCACTTGTTCTAGGATTAACTGGCTTACGGTTTTATCCAATGATCTTTAAAGTTTTATTATAGAAATTTAATTAAAATTAATAATAAAATTCACTATTATAAATTTAATTTAAACAATTTAATAAACTTGAAAATTTTAAAATATATTTCAATTTTTATTCTTACTTGGAAACGTTCCCAGCGAGCCGATGGAATTTAATGAAAAGAATACCATGTTCAAAATTTTAGAACAAAATAAATCCAAATCTGTAATCAAAAAATGCGTATGGTTACCCTAAACAACTAAACACCACTGTCAAAATCTTTTAAAGCTCTCTTTAAAAAGCTTTCAAAAGAAAGATTTATTTTAAACTTTAGCAAAATGAATAGAAATGTTCATTTTTGATGAGTAATACCAAATGTTCATAAAAACTCTAATGATTTTATATGAGTTTATTCATTAGTTCAATATTAATTTTTACTTTCTATATAGTATTAATGATTTATAATCATCTTGCTAAAGGTTGAAATTGTTCTTTTTTGAAAGCTTTTTAAAAACAGCTTTCAAAGATTTTGACCGTATTATTTAGGTGGTTAGATTGGCCATACGCCTTTTTGATTATAGATTTAGATTCAGTTTTACTTAGAGATTTTAACCATGGTCTTCCTTTTTTCGAATTCCATCGGCCCGTAAGGGACATTTCCAAGTTAATCTAATATCTATTTTCTGCAAAAGAGTATTAAAAGACTTTTATAGAAATAAAAATATTTTATTTAAACAAATATCCAGAAATTTATGTTATATTTAATAATTAAAAACATTTTTCAGCTGAATTATTCCAACCTACAATAATAATTTGAATAAATATAAATATTCTCTTATATAACAATAATTTAATTTTATACAAATAAAGGTTATGTAATGTCCTTATAATACTTACTCGAATATTTGTGACATTTTTATAGTTAATATAGTAGTAAAGTACCCCTGATTAATACTACTTTTCCAAGGGATTGAAAGGTTAGGCAATATTAGGTTAATAATAATACTGGTTTCTAAAGAAAGAATTAGTTTTCATTATATTTTTCAATTATTTTATCTTATTATATAATTTCTATATTGGTTTTTTATAAGAAAATGTAAAACAAATCATTAATATTTTTAAAACTTATTCTAGTAAAACTTTGTTTTGAAATAGCTTTTAATTTGAAGGAAAGTACTCAATCATTAAATAAAATCTTGCCGAAAATTTGGATAAATCTTTTATCTAAACTTAAAAGTATTAATTTCTTTGATATACAATTCAATCAAAAATTTATCAAGTTGATAGACTACCACTTAGTCACATCGCCATATATTGCTTTTCTGATGATTTTATTTTGAATGAATTCTTTTCAAAATTTATATTTGATATTTAATAAAATTTTAAAAATACTTATTATTATTTACTGTATTGAATACTTATTATTTCTTAGTGCATATTAACGAAATTTAACAATTGGTGGCCTGAGTGAGAAGCCTGTTAAACTAGGTGAGAGTGCTTGTAATCTGAGTAAGAAGGCCTGTGAACTGAGTGAGAAAGCCGGTAGGATAGGTGATTGCGCCTGTAAAGTGATTATGTAGGTGGGTAGAATATGTAAGTTTGTTGGTATAGTGTGTGGTTAGTCCGGTAAAGTAGAGGAGTAGGTGTGTAGAATGACTTGGTGAGCATGTGATGTAGGTGCGGGAGCCTGTAAAGTGGGTGGTTGGGCGTATAGAATGGGTGAGTGATTCTGCAGAGTGGGTGTTTAGGTTTGTAGATTGGGTAGGTAGATTTAAAAAATTCTAGGAGCTGCATCCCATGCAAAGGGAGGGTGGGCGTAGGCAGAGGCGTGGGTGAAGGGGTGCATAATGATTTAGAACATTTTACTATGTAAATGTAGTGAAAAACCAATATTCGCTGCATTCCACTATGTGAATGTATTTCAAAAATTTAATGCGCTGTATCCCAGGGGGGTGGGTGAGTTGCCGGGCGGGTAGGTTGCCGGGCGGGTGGGTGGGCAAAACGATTACATATACTACACTTACTATGTAAATGTAGTGAAAAATTATAGAAAGATTTATTCGTTTACTTGTTTTAATTATGGAAATTATTACAAAAATTATGAAAATCGACTCACTTGGAAATGTCCCCTACAGGCCGATGGAATTTGGTAAATAGAAGAACATGGTTAGAATCTTTAAGGCAAACTGAAACTAAATCTGTAATCAAAATGTGCGTCTGACCAAACTAACAATCAAAAAAATGATAAAAATCTTTGAAAGCTGTCTTTAAAAAGCTTTCAAAAGGTCAAACAATTTTAAACTTTAGCGAGATGATCAGCAATCATTATTATTATATAGATCGTGTAAAATAATATTCAACTATTGAATAAACTCATATAAAATAAATAGAAATTTTATAAACATTTGGTATAATTCCTCAGTATTAAACATTTTTATTCATCTTGCAAAAGTTTAAAAGAAATCTTTCTTTTGAAAGATTTTTATAAATAGCTTTCTAAGTTATAACCGTGGTTTTTCACTACATTTACGTAGTAAAGTGTAGTATATATAATCGTTTCGCATCCACCCACCCACCTACAGGCCAACCCACTCATTCTAAAGGCGGTCAACCATTCTGCAGCTTCAACCACCTATACTACCGGCTCAACAACCCAATCTAAAGAGCCACCCATTCACTCTACTATCTAACCTAAATATTCTGTTTTCTTTCCTTAGATCTACTCTTTTGATGATAATGTGAAAATGTAGATTTTTGATAGAAACGTAGGGGAGTGGTAGGCTGAGATATACTTCTCTAGTGATCAATTCTTTTGTTAATAACTGGGAAATTTCGCCTTTCTGAAAGAAACGAGAGGGCGTGGTAGGCATGGATAAAATTCTCTTTTAAACAACCTTTTTGATATTAACGAAAGATTTCGTTTTTCACTAAATTTACGTAGTAAAGTGTAGTATATTTAATCGTTTGGCACCCACCCTCCCATTCTACAAATTCACCTACCTACTCTTCAGGCTCCCCTTCCTACTCTTCAGGTTCATCAACCAACTCTAACGGCTCAACTCACCAATCCACTTTACTGACCTATCCACTCACTCTTCCCTTCCTTGGAATGCAGCGCATAAATTTCAGAGTGGTAGGTTGTGTTCATATTTGAGAACAACCCTTTTGTTTGTAACATGAAAATTTTATCTTTTTGATAGAAACGGAGGGAAGTTGTGGGATGTGCTCTCTCAATCTCTCTTTCTCTCTCTTCCTTACTCTTTTCCTTTTACTCACTCACTCTCCATCCTTGTGGAAACCAATTTTTTGTTAGTAACGGGTAAATTTCATTTATTTGATAGAAACGGAAGAGTGTGTGTAAGCTCTTATATTCTTTTTTGGAGACAAACTCATTTGTTAGTAACCGAGATTTTTCATCTTTTTGATAGAAACGGAAGGTAGTGGCAGACTGTGATATATTTCTCTAAATTTACACTGTTTTGTTAGTAACTGGGAAATTTCGATTTTTAAAAGAATCGAAAGGGAGTTGTAAGCTGTGTTATCCTTCTTTCGTGACCAACCATTTTGTTCGTAATGGGAAAATTTTGTTTTTTGAAATAAACCTAATGGCTGGTAGGCAACTTTCTCTTTTGACCAACCGTTTTGATAGTAACGGAAAATTTTATCTTTTTGAAAAAAATATAAGCTATGTGTTTAGGCTTAAAATTTTTTCTCTTGAGGCCAAATAATTTTTTAGTAACGGGGAAAGTTCGCCTTTTTCATAGAAAAAAGAAAGCAGTAGTAGGATATGCTCTAGTGTGACCACCACAAATTCCTTGAATTCTGGATTTATACAAATCAACATCTGGATAATTCTGGAGATGGGTTTTTATAACAGATTAATATTGAAATAAAATTCAATTCTAATGGAAAATAATAAATTAGTTAATATATATATATATATATATTTATTTATTTTATGTTTAAACATCTTTTAAAAATAATTTAATTTATTGTTACAAAATTACTAGAATTTTAAAGTTGAAAATGTTTTCTCGTTAAAATATTTTTATTTGAAAATAATATGTTTCTTTAAACTATTATTAATAATGGAGAATTGTTATTGAAATTCATATTTTTTTCAATCTGGAGGTTCTAAACTCCAGCTTAAGCATCGGTCTTTAACCTGTGCAGGAGAACCTAAATCTTGAGATTCCAGCTGGAAGCTGGAGAGGTGGTCACACTACTATGCTCTCATTGCCAATCACTCACATAACAAATTACTAAGTACTAGAAACAAGGAAACCCATACTTATATAGGAAACTTTTTAAAATGCTGGAATATATTTTTAGTAGGACTAAATTTAATTGTTTTTATATTATATTGGTAGAAGCTCGTAAATGTAGTGATTATGGGCTTTGCCTCAAATCTTGTTTTGATTGTTAGTTTGGTCATACGCCCATTTTGATTATAGATTTAGTTTCAGTTTGATTTTCATATTCTAACCATGGTCTTTTTACCAAATTCCATCGGCTGGCAATTTCAATTTAAAGATTTAAATATAATGTCATTAGAAAAACGGAGAAATATTCAAATAATTAAATTATTGTTCAAAATTTAAAATAAATATAAAAATATACCAATACAATGGGTAAATTGAATAAATTTTATTGAAAATATAAGAACAAGAACAAAATGTGTAATTAATTTTGTTACATTTCATTTAATAGTGTAAGAAATATAGCCTGTTAAATTGTCCTAGTAAGATTTGAACACTACTGTATATCTAGCAAAAAATTTGTTTGGCTTAATGCCTTCTATTCAATATTCATAAAAAAAATTTGTATCACGTGATTCAGAATTTGAAAGTCTTTTCCAATGAGAAAACCTTGATATTATAATTAACATAACTCTTTAAATTCTTAACCTAATTAAATGATATTGGTTTCATATTATTCTATGACTCTACTACTATCATTTATGTTTGGTCACATTTGAATTCCACCTATGACTTTGTCTGTGCCTATGACCTTCGCATATATTTCAAAATTTTTTAGATCACGTGTCTTATTAAAAAATTTAATAAGGTATAATACCAAAATAAGTGGATATCTTTCATACTTTTTACAGAATTTAAATATCTCTTAGAGTCTTTGAATAAACGCAATTTTATTTAGGAACCAACTTTTTAACTGTAGTTATAATCAAATTAAGAAAATATTTATTTACTGATAAAAAAGTTAATAAATTTTTAAGATAGAAAAAACTTATAAAACCTTTATTGTTTTAAAAAATATTTTAATAAATTTTATAATATTCAAGTTTTGGTAAATGTGTTTCGTCAAAATTAAAATGAACAAATATAATATTCATAATTTTTTCACAATTAAAACAAACAATTACTAAATGCGAGTCCGACAGTTTCAGAAAATATTTATTGCTTTCTTCAGAAACAAACAGAAAGTGTCTCATTTTGGTCCCATAAAAGAAGCAAAGACTGGGAGAGAAATGGGATTTCAAGCCATAAATTATAGAGAATATTAATATTTTTGCAATAATTGAAGCTTTGTTTTAAACTAAGAAATGATTATTTCAATACAGATTTATTAATGTTATTGCTGCCCAAAAGAAACCTGCCAATAAGAGTCGTTTCTCTTATACAATTTATTATTAAAAACTAATATTTTAAATAATGAAAAATTAGTAGGTCGTAGATTTGAATATTGGTTAATTTGATCATTCAAATAAATATAATTTGAATGATTTTGTTGTTCGATTTCATACCCTTCTTAAAATCTTCTTGAGTAATAATTGTTTTTCTGATAAAATATAATATGTTTTGAAAAATTAATTAAGTGAATAAATTTTAAATATTTCGCTATATTAAAATGAAATGTAAAATGTTAAAATAAAAGTATAAAATAAAAGTAAAAGTAAAGGTATAAAATAAAAAGTAAAAGTAAAATAAAAGTAAAAATAAAAATAAAAGTAAAAGTAAAAATAAAAGTAAAGTTATAAAAAAAATAAAAAGTAAAAATAAAGTTATGAAATAAAAAGTTAAAAGTAAAAGTAAAGTTATAAAATAAAAATAAAAAATAAAAGGAAAAAGCAAAAAGCTAAATGCTTGGGTGGGTGAGTGGGTGGGTGGGTGCAAAACGATTACATATACTACTCTTACTATGTAAATGTAGTGAAAAATTTATTTAAAGCTATGATTTTGAATTATTTTATAAGACTGTAATTATTTTATATTGCATCCAAGCTTTATGGCCATCCCTGGTCTAAGGGAAAGTATTTTTCCGATTTATGTCTTCAATGGGTTATTCCGGTATATTCTCTATTTGTCAACCCTGCATTTTATTTAAATTAGAAACTAATTTAGCATAATTAATTTTTAACTTATAAGTTTTAAACTACTTTTACATAAAGATACAATAATTTATAAACTGTAAATATATAAAATTTTAATATGAAGAAAATTTTATATTTTTATTTTCATATTAATTTTTATTAAAAATTTAAAATATTTTTTTATAACTTTTAAATAATAAACATAAAATCTTAAGTAAAATAAATTGCATGCATAAAATATTAGTTCAATTTAAAAAATTAATAAAATTATTGATATAATAAAATAAATATTGAAAATAATTTCGATAAAATTAAGTTAAACAGGTAAGTTTATCAGTTTATTTGTTGAAAAATATTTGTTTGACTGCTTATCAAACTATGAAATAGATGACGTTGTAAATTAATTGAAACTTAGAGGACACTAATGTTTTGTGTTTGCAAAATAAGAACCGTTATTTAATATAAGTTAACAAACAAAATAAATTGAAATTTAAGCAATTAATAAAATAATTTTTAATGATATATTTAATAAACTTTTGATAAAATAAATTAATATTTTAATAAATTTCTTTAAATATATATATGAAAATATTCATTAAAAAAAATATTAAGAGAATAAACTAAAATAATATGTCTGTAAATACAAGCATGTTTATATATTAAAATATGTGTTTAAAATATTAAAAATAACTGGGCATTTGTAAGCACGAATTTGTGTTTGAGCTATTATCATTCTATTTATTTATAATTGAAGTGTTGTTAATACCTAATAAATGACACTTTTTCAGCTTATTCAATGTGACTATACACTTTAAATTAAATCAAAGGTACCTACATTAAAGTCTTTAATGTAGGTACCTTTGTACTGTTTTGCATAAAAGCAGGTTAAAACATAATAATGTGAGAGGCGTCTTTGGATTAAAACCTATATGAAGGTGGTATAAATATACTTAAATAAAGTAAACACACTAAAATAGGTCTTACATACATTAAAATAGAGGAAAAATATGGTATTATA
This sequence comes from Galumna obvia, assembly GCA_034695785.1. NCBI lineage: Eukaryota > Metazoa > Arthropoda > Arachnida > Sarcoptiformes > Galumnidae > Galumna > Galumna obvia. Next base: position 7,109 of record JAQFZM010001177.1, on the reverse strand, counting down.
AGGTAAACATACTATAAGTTAGGATGAAACAAAAAATATTTAATCACTAAATTTGTTTCTTGAAAATATTATATATTTGAAAAATCAACAAAATTTAATAAAAGTAAATGTTTTAGTTAAAATCTATATTTAATTAATTGTAAAAAAGTTTAACTATATTCAATTTCATAAAATCATATTTAAAACCTTATAAAAAACTTTATAAGTAAACTTATTCATAAGTATGAAATATTTAAAACATTTTATATAATTTATTTTTACTAATAAAATATAAATTCGATTTAATATATTTAATATATTTTCGATAAGAAATTTTAATTCTTTAACATAAACCAAAATAAGACATTTGATAAAATAGTAATTTATAAGAATATTATCCTAGGTAAATTAGATATTTTGTCATTATTATAATAGTAATGCAAAACTATATTTTGTATTAAAAAATAATTTTATTCCTATGATTAGCGGAGATATTTAACCAAGTCACCGAAATCCATTAAAGGCCGCCACTATTTTTGTATATAAATTTTTATTAAATTCATATAGAAGTTTAGAATTATAACTTATTTTCTTTTTCTAATTAGTTTTGAAAAGGAATGTATAATTATTAATGCCATAAAAGTAATTAAAATTTTTAAACTAAAATAATAAAAGGGTAAACTAAGGTATTTAATTAATTGATAATATTATATCTTTTTAAACAATTTATCGAAAATAAAGGATTAAATCAATGTCCGTTGATAAAGTATAAAGATTATGAAACCTCTGAAGAATGTATTTAATAAGTATGTCAATATACGAAATGAATTCTTATGCACTTTTCATTAGTTTGACATTTAAAATATTTCTTAATATTATTATCGATGAAAAATATCTCACTTATCATTCAAAACACTTAATATTTAATGTATAAATTGATAAAACATTAATATTATATACTATTTATTAAATTGTAAAAAAATTTTCAACAATACCTTTATCAATTTAAGTTAGTAATATATTTCAATAAAAGTTATTAAATTCATAAAGAAGTTAAAACTATAGCTTATTTTCTTTGACTAAATAGTTTTGAAAAGGAATGTTTAATTATTGACATATTAGTGACTAAAATTTTTAAGATATAAGAATTAAAAAGTTAATTAAGATATTTAATAAATGGATAAAATTAAATCATCTTAAACAATCTATCGATAAGAATAGTTTAATTCAAAGTCCTTCGATAAGGTATAAAGTTTATGAAACCTCTTAAGAGTGAATTTAATAAGTATGTCAATATACAAAATGAATTCTTATGCACTTTTCATTAGTTTGACATTTAAAATATTTCTTAATATTATTATAGATGAAAAATATCTCATATATCATTCAAAACACCTAATATATAATATATAAATTGATAAAACATTAATATTATTTTCTATATAATAATTTTAACCATTTTTTCAATATTACTTTTATCAATTTAAATAAATAATATATTTCAATATAAATTTTTAAAAAATTCATAAAAAAATTTAGATTTTTAGCTTGTTTTCTTGTACTAATTAGTTTTGAAAAGGAATGTATAATTATTAATGAGATAATAGTGACTAAAATTTTTAAGATAAAAGAATAAAAAAGTTAACAGATATTTAATAAATGGATAAATTTAAATAATCTTAAACAATCTATCGATAAGAAAGGTTAAAATCAAAGTCCTTTGATAAGGTATAAAGTTTATGAAAACTTTAGGAATGTATTTGATAAGTATGTCAATATACGAAATGACTTCTTAGGCACTTTTCATTAGTACGACATTTAAAATATACCTTGAAATAATAATCTGTTGAGTTTTTCACACTAATCTTTAAAAACACTTTAAATTTAATAAATTATTTGATAAAAATGATAATATATCCTATATAATGCTGAAAAAACAGCATTTAATAACATACATATAATTCACTAATATTTTATAAAGATTTATAACATTAAAAAAATGTTAAAACTTATAATTATATACTTTATGTTTGGTATAAAATTAAATTTTATAAATAATTTTTTATTAATAATATTTCTAAACAGAAATAGGATTAGCACAAAATGCATCAGTATGTGATGATTGGTTGGCTTACCAAGATGAAAAGTGTATTAAAGTATTCGATGATACCAACTCTGAAATAGAAGAAGAAAATTTATGCAAGATCAAGAATCAAGATGCAATTATTTCTATTATTAAGACAAAAGAAGAACAAGTATTCATTGAAAAGTACTTAAAAGAAGCTAAAATATCAGACGATATTTGGGTCGGACTTAAAAAGAGTAATAATATTTTCAAATGGACGGATGGGACGGAACCGAAATACACTAATTGGGCTGAAGGCAGACCTTTGAAGAACTCACCCGAACAAAATTGTGTTACTATTTCTGTCGATGATTCTACTTTTGGAAAGTGGTTTGACGTAAAATGTAATAAGAAAATGGCGGTTTTATGTGAAAGAATACAATCATGGTCTATTATTAAATTACAAAATATATTATTAGAAGAGAGAAGAATTAAAACTGAAGAAATAAATAATTTACTTAAATTATTAAATGAAGAAAAACAAAAACTTAATGATTATCAACAGAAAACAGATTCTGAGATAACTCATATAAAGTCAAATCTTGTTCCAATTGGTTTCATATATATTCAACTCTCGACCCAATCGGAACCCAAAACTTTGTGGCCAAACACTGAATGGCAGAACATATCCCCAAAATATGGAGGACTATTCTTCAGAGCAGAGGGCGGACAGTCAGTAGCTTTTGGTCAGACACAGGAACAACAGTCACAGAGTTTAGATGTGCGTTGGGATATTGATTTTACCAATAATGATAGCAATAAAGCTTGGCAAAAATGGTATAGAGTACCTCATAATGAAGAAGTAAACAGTGTATATACCGGATCAAATAGTGGAGATAATATTTATTTAAGATTAAAATTTAATAACGAAGAAATTCGTCCCACAAATCAAGCGATACGTATATGGATGAGAACTAAATAATTAATTTAAAAATTTATTAAGACAACTTAACAAGTTCTATCCCTTAAATTAATCCACCAAATTTAATAAATTTTATAAACAAATATTCAATATATTATCTCCCCCGATTGATATAAATATCGTTTTATTTTAAAAAAATATATTTACAATATCAAGAAGTTTAAAAACCACATTTTTTCTACACCAACCCCGATCTAATTTAAAATTATAACTTGTAATTTTTTTCCCATCGAATACAGTTTAGTTTGGTTTAAAAAATTTGCTTCTTTTATAAATCATTATTGGTGAAATAATAAATTTTATTCATATACATTTATTAATTTTATGGAGAAATTGAATATATTATATGTTTTAAACAATTTTGAGTTATTTATATATTTTAAAACAACTAAAATTTATTAAGAAAAACATTTGTATTTCTATTGTATTTCTAAAAAAATTATATTTGAATTTTATTATCTTAAAAAACATTCAATGCAATAATTAATTATATCCTTTATATACTTTTTTATCAATTAATAAATGAATATTTAATATAGTTTTTTTATTTAAACTAATTTTAAAAACTAAATCCAATTTAATTTAAAAGACAACAACTCATTTACAAAACGTAGTTATTTTTTACAAATATAATAAACATTACTATAAAAAGATTCGTTTTAAAAATGTTACATTTTTAAAAAATAAAAAGCATTATAAATATTCCCCATTTAAAAAAATTTAAAATTTTATAATATTAAAAAAATTATTTTATTTTAAATTACAGTTTTAATACAATGATCAAATTACAGATAAATTCTTTTTATGTATTTTCAATTTCCAGTTTTTAAGTTAAAAATTTGGTGAAAATTTTTTAGGAAATTTTGAAAAATGCAATTTTTGTCAAATATTTTAAGTTTTATGCATAAATTTTGATAAAATACGTTAAAATATTACTAATTATACTCATATACATCAGAAAACAGCTTAAAAACGACGTTTTATTATGTGACTTTATTTAACTATTTTAATGAACGCATATCTATAAGTTTAATAATATCGCTATCAATAATGCCAATAATAATAATAATTTTTTTGACTTCAATATGTGTTCATTTGTTTAATTGAATAGACAATTTTGGAAACCTTATTAATAATCTTTCCCAAAGCTATTATATTTTCGTTAATTCTTTACTATGGCTTTAATTTTATATTTATTCAGGCAATATATTCAGTCGAATTAATCCAACTATTATTATTAAAAAATTTAAATAAATATTCTAAATTACTTTCATTTAATTTTTCATATTTTTCATCAAGTTTGTATAAGCAAGGTATTTTAAACTAGGCTATAATAAATGATAAATAAATCTCAGTTCAAAGTGTTAGATAAGGGGGCACTTTGGTTTAAACTAATGACATATTTACAAATATTTCGCTCCCAGTCGAGGTATTTAAGATAACCCCTAATTTAAAATTTCTGAATAAAATAAAAAAGATAATTTAAGTGTCAACACATTTCATACGTTTCAATATTCAGGAACTTTAGTTTTATATAAATTATAAATAAGGATCTTAATTTGAGAGAATGAGAGATATTTATTGGAATATTTATTGTAAAATTTTGCTGGTTAAAATGATAACAGCTGGCACATATTATATTTTCGGCTTGCTTTTCCTGGATTTAACCCTATTTATGTCGGTTTTCAAATGTTGGCCTCTCACCGAATTCGATGCTTCCACTTGTGAAACCATCTTTGCCAACCAATGAGACTCCGCCGTCAATTGCATCGTCTTCCTTTGCAGCTTTCTAGGGTAATATTCAAAATAGTGGCGTCTGTCTCGGTCTGGCAACGAACTTTTAAGTTGGCGGGGTAGTTGACCCTTTTCTTTCTTTGTTATTCTTTCATACGAGTCCTTTTGCGAGAAGCTTCCTTTTGAACGAATCCAGTCTTGATGGCCGCTTGAAGTATTTCTTCAACTCTTATGACATTTGCTTTTTTCGAAGTACTCGGAACGGGATTTGGTAGAAAGAATTTGCCGTAAAGAATGAGGGTTTGATTGCCAAATTAAAGTTAAATTAACACTCATTAGCCCCATTATTCAGCACCTAAAGGATACCAAACCTATCTATTACTTCAGAATACTTGTTATATAAAATATTCAAAATGCTTTAAGAACCTAGTGTATTATAGGTCACTTTGGTTAATGCAGGTGTAACAAGACATTCAAGTTACTACATATCAAATGTCTTATAATGGAAATTCTTTTGTTTATGGTAAACTTGACAGTGATTCACATCAGTTGATAAATTGGATTTTAACCGAAATTTCCGGAAAATTTATGTTCTTTAGAATTAGGAAAAGAGAAATATCACAAATGTTTGTCCAAATCCCGAACGGTTAGATGGTAATTAGTGGTTAAATTTTCACAATTTTTCAAAATGATAAAATTTCATTGGCTTCATAATCACAAAAATTTAATTCATTATTTATTTCCCAATTAACACAATTTTCGTTAAAATTTTTATCAAAAATTATAGTTTAGGCATTATTTAATCAATTAAAATACAATTTATCATTTAATTACAATTTATTAAAATTAATTTTAACAAAAATTAGTAGAACGAAATTTGAGTCGACTGCTCTGTTCTACGTTTTGAGCGCCCTCGGTAAAAAATTTTATGCGCTTCATCCCACATGCAAGGGGATGTAAAGGGGGTAGGTAAGTTGGTTGATGCCGAATTTTTGAAAAAATTTTATTCGCTTCATGCCAAGAGCAAGGGGTTGGTGGGTGGATGGGTGCAAAATGATTATAAATACTACACTTTTATCGTTAAATTTAGTGAAAAATGAAATTTTATCTATATAATTAAAAAAGTGGATCTCAAGAGAACAACTTACCATTCCCTTCCGTTGAATTTTATGTACTGCAAAGCACCGAAGGGGTGGAAATTTCAGTGCAAAACGATTATTTTACTACACTTTACTCCGTAAATTAAGTGAAAAATACCGCATCAGAAACAACTCTAAAACATTTTTGTCAAATCATTTATATAAAAATGAGGTTGTTGTAAATGAGGCTTCGTTTTAATTTTATTCAGATGCCATCGATAAGCCACTGAGGCTGAAGAGTCTAAAACTATTATATCAGCGGTTTAATGAAACATCTTTAGATATCATGTCCGGGTGTTGGTTCATCATTACTGCTTGTGAACAAGAATTGTAAGACACTCAGAAGGAAATTGCAGACCAGAGTTGAAAAGACTAGGGTTTTGTTCTTTTTTGGTTTAAAAGCAAATAATTAATTTTTGTTTAAATGTTTTATTTTATTGAATAACTCAAATATCATATATTGATTAAAATTCATTTTACCAAGGATCGCTAAGTTGCATACATCTATGATATATCTAAGTAAATCTGTTTATACAATATAAATTATTCAAAACATTTATATTTAATAATAAAATATTAATTAAAAATATTATAATTTAAATTTCAAAATAATTAAGTTCTTATATTAAACCATGGTTTATTTATTATTTATTAGCTTTTTTAATCACACTTTTAAGGCAAACCTAATAAAGGATTAAAACAGATATTAACAAAAGTTTAATTTTAATTATATTAATTACTAACACTTTCATCACGACCTTGTCTTAAAAGTCTTGCATTTGTGGCTAAGGTTGTCCATGATTTTTTAACCAGACATTTTCTTCCCTCTTGATTACACAAAATATCATAAAGAATTTGTTTCTTAGTCAATTTATCTGGTTTCTTAAGACAATCTTGCATCTAAAATAATTGAAATATATAAATTAATATTTAAATCATCAATATAATTTGAATTACCGCCTTCAACATATCAGGGGGATAGTTATTGCTAATACATTTTAAGATATTAGCAATAGTATCCTCGTCAAAATTTGGGTCGCAAGCATCTTGGGATATAGATATTATTTCTTTAAGTTTACTTGAAATGAGTTGTCCACATAGTTGATTTGCAAATAATATAATAAAAAGTATTATGATTTTCATATTGATATAAATATAAGCAATTTATTTTTTTAAAAATAACACTATTATTGAGATATTTTTAATGTTA
>JAQFZM010001176.1:0-20337 GCA_034695785.1 Galumna obvia | reverse complement strand
GGTTTTTGAAAAATACCCTACCCTAATACCCCCCCTAGGATTTTTCCCAAAATACCCTACCCTACCACCCCCCCCCCCCTAGAGCCTCGACCTTTCGCCATCCCTGGTTTTTATTTATACTTCAGATTCAAAAGACATTCTCTAATGTGTTTGCACTCAAAATATAATACTATTATACATAAAAAATTTTGTATAAAGTTTGTGGTCAACAAAAGGGATAGCTCTCACAAAGAATAATAGAACTATAAATATACACTCAGTTTTAAATCTAACTAGGATAGGAAAACAAACTATAATTCCTAAACTTTTGGATGAAATTAAATGAAAATTTATATAAAAATATATCAACAAATATATTAATTTCCCGATGAATATAAGTTTTGATTTTTGAAGAGTAAAAAAGTTAATAGAAACTACTTTTTTGTATACCTAAAAACGATTTAGCCCATTTTAATTATGTAAACGGAATATCAAATAGTCTACCTATACCTTTAATATGACACCAAAATAACTAAAATCGGTCTAGAAATAAAGAACCTGTGGCAAATTAAATATCAAATTTTTAAACAGAAAGAACAATAAGAATACACTATGGAAAACTGGATCAGGTAATTAATTAGTTGTTTTTGTGATATCTTAGTAGATTTAGTATAAATAGAAGGAACAATATTGTTGTCCACACGTTTTGATCAAAACTTAGATAACGTCACCAGAAGTCAGAAAAATTAAGAGTTGTGTAAAAATACAACAACAGTTACTCTTAATTTTTCAGAATTCGAAAACCTTAATATTAATGTTTAGAAAATCAAATATCAACCAATCAGGCAAGTTAAAATTTTTACTTCATTTCATCAAGTAGTTTAATAATTAAAGCCATTTAAATTGTCCTAGTTAGATTCGAAATAGACATTATTTAATAATAAAATATTGATTATAGAAATAACTCTCTATTAGTCAAAGGTTTATATTTTAAACAATATTTCATGTAAGCTTTATATCTAGACAATTTTCTATAAGTCGAAAAATTAAATAAAATTTACGCAAAACATTTTCATTCCTACAAATCCAATTTTAGCAACTTTTTACAATGTGCAAGCACATTAAATCCATTATTTGAATGATTAATATTTGACTTTTTAATAGCTTAATGTAAATATAAGTCCACAATAAATTTCAGGTTTATCTTGGTACATCATTCAATAATTTATTTGCATCAAGATTTTGGTAAATGATTTCAGTAATTAAAGACCAAAATTTGAGCCCAACTAAGAAGAATTTGCCGAATAAGAAGACATATTATTAATGTATACTTAGTTTTGTTAAACTTTTAAAAAGTTTTAAAATTCATTAATATATTTTGTCATTAAATCGATTTCTTTAATACTTTTGAATTTCTCGATTCAAATATTGAAAAGTAATTTAAGTCTTAAAACTCTAAAAAAGAAAAAAAAATATTAAACATTTTCTAAATGTCTCTCAAATTTGTTTCTTTTAATCAATTTATTTACATTATATTATCATTAATTGTCACTAATTGTCATTAATTATTAAATGAATAATTAAATGATAATTTAATGGAAAGTTTTCTCATTTAAAAGTTTTGATATATCGCTAAGAGATGTCATATGTGTTGTCATCCGTCGTATCGATTATGCAATGCCTTCAATGACTTGTTTTGTATTTTAATTTTTTTTAATGAAAACACGTTTTTTGGTTGAAATTAATGGCAAACTCTTCGGGTTTTAGTTCTGCGCTTAAGATAACAGATCTCAACGATTTCATTACACCCTCTCAGGTATTCATTTAATTTGTTTTAATTAAGATCCAAATAATATTTAGTAAAACTGCAAATCATTTATTTATTTGAACCAACAAGGTCGTTTAACGAGGAAAACTTCTAAAAATTAAATTGATTGTGATTCAGTGATTATAACTAGTTCATTTTCACATATCAGTGTTAATTTTCTAACTAAAATCACAAAACAATCAAAAACCCATTTTTTAGGGTTAAGTTATTGTGTTTTGGGTCAGTGTTTGGGTCAGTGTTTGTTCTCTTAATTCATAAAAATGTCTGAAACGATGGACAGCAAAGAATCAAAACGAAAATCAGCGGAAGAGGCGATCAAACAAATGACTGAAGAATTGGAAAAATTATCTTCAAATGAATTACCAACAGAAGTGTTGAATAGAGAGCGTTGGACTGAAGACAATTGGGAGGAAGAGATGGCAAAACATCCCTTTTTTTCTAATGATCCAAATGTTGGCTATGAATCGCATCCAATGGTCGACGCTTTGAGACAATTGAAATACGACGAAGACTTTAATTCTAAGGAAGATTTGGCCCAAAGCTATAAAGAAGACGGAAATGAGAACTTCCGACAGAAGAAGTATCGGTGGGCTCTCGACTCATACTCTAAGGCTATTGACATAAATTGTTTGGACAACAAATTGAACTCAATTTTGTATAATAACAGGTCGTCCGCCCACTACCACCTCCACAATTACAGGTCTTCAGTAAACGACGCCATCAAAGCCTTTGATTTGGATCCAAACAATACAAAAGCTATGATTCGTATTGTTTTGTCTTATTTTCAACTCAAAGATTATAACAAATGTATTGAGTTTTGTAATAATAATAGTAATAAAAACATCGATTTATTGAATGAATATCAGAAGAAAGCGTTGATTGAATTGAAAAATATGGAAAGAAATGCCAGAAAAGACAAACTTATGACTAATAAACAAAAACAAATTGAAAACAATATCTTAGAAACTGTTAAACAACGAGGGATTCAATTCAAAGGATCTTTATTTGAGTCCATACATCCGGCTGCTCATGGAAAACATGTGACCATTAACTCAAAAGGACAACTTGTTTGGTCCGTTCTCTTCATATACCCTGAATACGGACAGTCAGACTTTATCGAACATTTTGAAGAGAATCAGACATTTTTAGAGCACTTGAATGTTATGTTTGAAGAGTTCCCCGATTGGGACCAAAAACATAAATATAAAGCAAATGATATAATAATTGGTTTCATGAAATCAAAAGACAATGAATTAAAAACTTTTAATCCAAATCTTAAACTTAGAGACCTTTTAATAGATAGGGATTATGTGTTAGAGTCATCCCTCCCCACATTTATTCTAAATTCTGGTGAGAATTACAATCGATTTAATTAAAATAAATTATTTCTTTTGTTTGACTTCAGGCCTGCATTAAACCCATCGAAAGCAAAAAAGAGACCAAAAATGTCAAAACTAAAGTCGAAATATCTTTAGGGGATTGTCTCGCATGCAGTGGTTGTATTACTTCTGCCGAATCAGTTCTTATAAGTCAACAGTCATTTGAAGAACTCTACAAAGTTATTGATTTCAATAAAGTAATCGATTTATTATTTCCTTTAATTAATTGTAATTTTATTTATTTATTTATTTATATAAATCCCTTCGAACAGAATAATCCGAATGAGAAGCGAACGATTGTAGTATCGCTATCATTGCAGAGCATAGCCTCAATCGCTGCCAAATATCAATTGGATGTCCAAATTGCAGCCCAAAAGATCTCATCATTTTTCCATAGCCTCGGAGTTGATTATATTTTCGACATAAGTCTTGCGCGTCATTTCTCTCTCATTGAATCTCAAAAAGAGTTTTTGGAAAAATTTAATGGAAACCAATTTCCAGTTTTGTGTTCAGTTTGTCCCGGATTTGTTTGTTATGCAGAGAAAACTCACGGAGAGCTTATTGTGCCGTTTCTCAGTCGAGTGAAATCAGCGCAACAAATAATGGGAGTTTTGGTCAAACGATATCTTAAGGATAAACTGAATGAAATGACGGATATCTATCACATATCAGTTATGCCCTGTTATGACAAAAAACTTGAGGCAACGCGAAAGAGGACAGACTTTTGTGAACTGAGCGACGATGACATCAAAGAAGTTGATTGTGTTTTAACTCCGATTGAGATCGAAGTTATGCTAAACAAAGAGAATATCATTCTCTCAGAATTAATTCCCAGAAAATTGGATTCAATTGTTGACGACTTAAATGGGGGACAATTGGTATCCCATTTGGGTTCGGGTTCTGGTGGTTATGTAGAAAATCTCTTTAGATTTATGGCTTCGAAGTTCTTTGAAAAGTATTATAAAAGTGGAGAAGAGTTGGACTACAAAATAATGAGAAACAAAGACTTCATTGAATTAAGTCTTGAGAACGAATCCGGAAATAAATTACTTTCTTTTGCTATAATTAATGGCTTCAGAAATATTCAAACATTAGTTCAAAGAATTAAACGAAAGACATGTCACTATCAATATGTCGAAGTTATGGCCTGTCCTTCAGGTTGTCTGAATGGTGGCGCACAACTTAGACCTGATTCAGATGATGACCCTATTTTAGAGAGAGTCGAGCGCTTATATAAATCAATTCCAATCAGTTATCTTCCCATTGATTCTGAGGACACAATTATTATTGATTTATACGATAAGTATTTCCCGAATAAAAATAATTCATTGCTTTACACCACTTTTAAAGCGGTGCCAAAAACAGTTAACTTAATTAATGTTAATTGGTAATCATTGTGATCATAGTTATTACCATTTTATATGACCTTGCTAAATGTGAGAATCAATTCCCAATAATTTTTGGTCTCAAATAAAGTTAGAATTAGAATAAAATATTAAAATAGATTTTATGTATTATTTTTAACAAAAATCAAATAAAAACAATTAAAAAAACAAATAAATAAATAATTTTAAAATAATTAGATATTTCTAAGCATTAAAAATTAAAATTATCTAGTTGCAATAAAAATTATTAGACAAATTATTTCGAAGAATATTTTAAAATTCTTTAGAACGAAAAATGGAGAATAATTGGCAAAAATTACTCGATATTATCGAATACATAAAAGTTTTAATAGTTTTGTTTATATAAGAAATGTTTTTCCATTTGTTTTAAATTAAAACTTTTAATAATTGGAAACGGGTTTGAGTTTGTGTTTTGAGGTGAAACTCAAATCTATTCAATATTTTATCATTTATTGAAAGCCCTGTAAATAAACAAAACTTTAGTTACGAAACCATTTTTTGTTCTAATTTTCATAAATTTTAAGGAAATTCAAGGAATAAACGATTATTTAAACAATAATTGTTTATTCAAAAGTACAATAAAATGGCCCTCAAAGGAATTAAAGTGTTAGAAATTGCAGGATTGGCTCCTGCTCCTTTTTGTGGTCTTTTGCTCAGCGATTTTGGCGCTGATGTCTTAAGAGTGGATCGGGTACTGAATCACAACATTTCTTATTTAATGAGTTAATCGTAATTATAGGCAAACAATAGACAACCGGATTGTCTGAAAAGAGGCAAAAAAACGATTTTAATTGATTTAAAGTCAAATAAAGGAAAGGATATATTTAAAAAACTGAGCGATAGTTCCGATGTCTTAATAGAGCCCTTCAGAGCCGGAGTTATGGAAAAACTAAGTTTAGGACCAAAAGATTTAATGTCTACTAATGAGGGATTGATTTACGCCCGACTCACGGGTTACGGACAGACCGGACCTTTAGCTAAGAGAGCCGGTCATGACATCAATTATTTGGCCATTTCTGGCATTCTTTCAAAGTTGGGTTTAAAAGACATTCCTATGACTCCATTGAATATCATCGGAGACTTCGCAGGCGGTGGACTTCTTTGTGCTTTTGGTATTTGTTCGGCACTCTTAGAGAGAACCCGATCGGGTAAGGGTCAGGTAATTGATTCAAATATTACTGAGGGATCAGCTTATCTCTCGTCTTGGATTTGGAACTCTTTATCAGACAATTATCAAATGCGAGAAATGCTTTGGAATAAACCAAATGAAAGAAACAGTAATTTATTGGACGGGGGGTCACCTTTTTATAGGTGTTATCGAACAAAAGACAACAAATTTATGGCAGTCGGAGCTCTTGAGCCCCAATTTTATGATTTATTCACTACAACTTTAGGTTTAGATACAAATCAATACAATCGTTACGATTTGAATGAATGGCCAAAAATGGCGGACAAAATCTCTGAAATATTTGCCACAAAAACTCAATCGGAATGGACTCAAGTATTTGAAGAAATCGATGCCTGCGTTACACCCGTTCTTGACTTCGATTCAGTTCATAAGTATAAACACAATTCCAGTAGAAATTCATTCTTTAGTGACGGAACCCCTAAACCTTCGCCAAACTTATCGCGAACTCCTGCCGTTCCTATCGATAACTCAGACAAAGAAGAAGTGATTACTAAAAGATTACTCTTACAAATGAATTATTCCGAACAACAAATTAATGAAATGATAAAAGAAAATATCATTGAAATTGAAAGCATTAATTCTAAATTATAGAGGGAAACCATTATCTAACATTATCTAACATTATCTAGAACATTTAATGTGCAATAAGTGATTTAATAATATTATAATTAATATTTATTAGTTTAGATTCAATAATAAATATTACCTAATTATAAATAAGGTATTAAATAAAGAAAACTATATTTTTTGAATTAATATAATAAGTTTATATAAAACATTATATTTGTAAACAAAATAAAGTTTTTATAATTTGTAAGAATTGGTTAACAATTTATACATTTATTTTAAGTTAACTTCTAATGAGTTAAATAAAGATTCAAAGGGTTGAGTCAAAGCGCTTCGTTTTGTTGAGAAACATTGGTGTCATTTATCTGTTCCTCTCCGAGCGCTGATGTCTTCATTTGTCCGCTTAAGTGGTGAATGTCATGAATTTTAAGACATTCCGCAGAAATGAGACGATTATTGCTATAAATTATTTTAAATTCATTAATAGAAGTATTTGGAGTAATGACTGTCGGCGACACTCCTTTAGGGAACTGACACTTAAGTTTATCCCTCAAAAACTTCATTATTTCTCGAATGACTCCGCCGTGACTTACAATCAATACTTTTGATTCATTTGATACTAATTTGAGTAAATGATTAGTGAAGAAGTCTATCACCCTTTCGCTGACCTCTTGTAAAGTTTCCCCGCCTTCGGGGGTGAACTCACTTAATCTATTGGACGGAAAGCCTTCTTTAGCGGCCAAAGCTTTTAATTGGTCGAGACTTTTACCTTCGATGTGACCAAAACCTCTTTCTCTAAGTCTGACATCAGTTTGAATTGTGTTTTGATTTTTGACGACAATCTTCGCGGTATCCAAAGCACGGCTTAAGTCACTCGAAAATATCAAATTAAAAGGACTACAATCCAAGTGTTGCGACAATTGTTCCGATTGTTTGATCCCAATTTCACTGAGTTTTGTATCGCTCTGTCCTTGAATTGTCTTCACCCGATTGGCAGTGGTCTGACCGCTGAGAATAAAAGTATCAAATGTTTAATATCTTCAAAAAATAAGGTCTAACTAACTGTCGAACCAAAGTTACGAAGAAGTGATTTGTTTGAGACATTTTTGGATAATTATGTGACAAATATTTGAAGGAAATGTAATTCTTTTCCACAAATTGTTTGACAAAAAAATCCATAAAATATTAATTTGTTTAGACGTCAAAAGACGGCACTAATTGTCAAATAAAAGTGAATTTCAGTGAAACCAATATTTCGGATATAATTTCCAATTGAATTGAATTCCTTTTGAATAAAACTTTCATTTCTTTTGATCTTAAAATAGAAGTCATATCTTTTGTCGACAGAATTACTATAAAGAAAGTAATGATTTTTGCTTTTGACTCAAATTTAAGTTTATTGTAAAAGAGGAGAGAGTATTGAAATGCGAGTAATAATAATAATAATAATCATATATTAGAGAATGGGTTGAATATCAAAAGAATTGTTAGAAAATGTGTTCTTTAAATCTTTAAAATCTTTAAATTAAAGGAATACTTATTGAAGGAATTGAAGGCAAGTATTTCCAAATATCAGAACTTTTTAAAAATCGACATAAAATTAATAAGATTTGAGAATTGAATTCAATGAATGAATGGTAAAAAGACATCAAAAGTCCTCAAAAAAGGAAAAGTGGAGTAAATTCTTTGATTTTTCGTTTTCAGATGAATAGTCGGTTAAGTTTAATGAATGTCTGAATCAGAAGAATATAAAGAATATTCTGTTGAATATGAGATGGTTTTGGTGTAAACGCATGCGTTATCACCAAAAGATGTGCTGTAAAACAAATTCCATCGGTTTTAGGCCTTTCGGATACAAATACAACGATTCGCAGCACTTAAACTATTTTCATATATCATATACAACACAAAACTGTGAGAACTTATTCTATGAAAATTACTAATAAATTAGTGATTGATTTTATATTCATTGAAATTAAATAATTAATAACAAAGTTTTTGATGAATGTTTTCATAAATATATTGAAATCTAATTTACTTCGTTTTATGACTCGAAAAGAATTTGGAGTTTTTCTCAATAAATAGCATTCATTCATCATTTTTTGGATCTGAAATACTCTTCGCTTTGAAATCATAAGAAGAGTTTCATTAGAAAATTAACTGAAATTAACTGTTGATTACTGTATATAAGAGAAGAGATTTAAGTCTTTCTCTTCGTTTCACATAATAATGTTTATTGATTTCCAGATGAAGGATGTTTGCAATAATAAACTTGCTATTTTTATGAATATTGATAGAAGAAAATCTATTGTATTTAAAGACGAATCTGTTGCACAACCGGTTTATCATCGCTTTCCAAATGATAAATCCGTTGAACAACTCATCCATTAAATTTTGTATTCAATGCAATAGAATTTTAATCGAAATGTTCGTATTCTTTGGATTAGTATTACTTATTCTACCAAAAGGTAATTCATTTCATTCAATATTAATCACTTTTACATATATTTTATTGAAATCATTTCAAATCTTTTTATTTCAATCATTATTGAATTAATCATCAATTATTCATTTATATTAGCCCTTGATTAAATTCTCAGAGTGAGCATGTTCAAATACGATAAAATATTGAATTTGCATTAAAATTAAATTTCCTGAATAAATATTTATCCCTTTTTTTCGTTTAAATTGTCTCAAATCTAAAGAGAACTCATGTTTTATATGATAAAACTCGAAATATGTGCGGATATTTGAGCACATTTTTAGAGTGTTTGACCGACACTCAATTCCAGATAAGGAGTGACTCTTTTTCTTCAGTCAATGTTCTAACAAATCATTTCTCGAACTGAAATCGTATAGTTTTCAAAAGTAATGCTTTTAATAATCCTTTGAATTTTGAAAAATAATAATCTTTTTAAAATGTAGCATGATACTATTTATGATACTATATTTTCGGTTTTCAAAATATACTTTAAATTTAGTTAATAATAGAGTAGTTATTTGGATAAAGTAATAAAATTCTGAATTAATTCTTGAAAATGCCTTTCAGTCATTAATTAGTTGGCCTTAATTGAAATGACGCCATATTTGAATTAATCAAAAGAATTTTAATCGAATCGATTAACTAATTAGATGTGCTTTTATGTTATTCTAAGATCATATGAAAATAATGAGCTATTTGGTTATCTTGCTTAAAATAATTAATGCTTAGATGATTCTTTTATTCGTTAAGATTTTAGTATTTTGAATAAATTTCTTTTCTAATTAACAAGGTATTTTACTGAATTGTAAGCAAAAATTTCACAAAAAACTACTTTTAAATAAAAAATATATTTCAATGATTGAAGTTACCATGGCATTTCTAGTGAATCAGAAACAGTTCAATATTCTGAGCAAGTTTTCTAAGAGTGAATAATAGGAGGATTTTCATCACTGACTTGAGTTTTAAAACATAAATCAGTCATTTTATAAACTTAATGCCAAAAAAATATTATTTCAAATAATCTTGCTTATCTATTTATAGGATATTTTATAGGATATTTAGAAGAAAGTAAATTTTGGCATTTTTTCACAATAAAATCCTTTTAATTATAAATAATTGCACTCAAAAAAGTGTCAAAACATTTTTAGTTAATTTTTATATATTTAGAGCTAATATTTACTAAAATTTAATGAAAATTTCATCGAAAGAGAATAAATGTGTAACGAATTGGGAATATAATCCAAAGAACTCAATAAATGACAATTAATTTAATCGTATTTCTTAATAATTGTCTTAAATGGAAACAAATGATTGCAAATAAACTGAGAAAACAAATGACAAAAAAGTTAATTTCATTGAATTAATGAAGACTTGGATTTGGATGAGAAGCCAAAACTCTTATCAAAACAAAAATATTGAAAGTATTCATAAATATTCATTAAAAATTAATTATTTTCGATCTGAATATTAAAACAGTTTTTCATTCTATTTATTGCAAGAATATATTCTGTGAGTTGTGTTGAGCGCTTCATATAAGTGGAAACTGGATTTAATGGTTGTATTGCGTGAATCAATAGTTAAATCGTTTTATAATCATATGAACCGATGACTAACAAACAGTCATTAATTGGTTGCAATTGTTTTCTTTTCTCAACATTTTTGTGATTTTTGTCAATTTTGCCGTAAATTTGAACGATTAGTTTCAATCCGGATAATTATGTCTACTTTCAGATCCCATATTTCATTTCGATAATAATTAGAGAACAAATGTCTTCTCTTCTGTTTCTTTTGTTTGTATCTCTTGTTTTTCGGTTAACTTATTCTCTGAAATTACAAAAACTGACCAAAACTTCAGATCTATTATTTTGGGAAATATTTTTGGAGATTATTTCAAATGAAAAGTCTCTATAATCTGAAAATCTATAGTTTCTTATTAGAAGCGATCACTTGTTTTTTGTCGGACCAAAATAAAATCAACGCTCAGATCATTCAATTTGTTGACTCAATTGCATTAATTGATGAAAACTTGCAATAATTGAACCGAAAAAATCAATTAAAAGATTCACAAAACATGCGATTCGTTATTTTCAATAAAATCCCGGATTATATAATTAATTCTGTATTCGAGATATGAATGAATAAAGAGCTGACAAAAAACTCTTTTCATTTTACCATTAATTAAGATATTGGGATAAAATTACCCCTCAATTAATTTTTGAATTCCTTTCACAAAATATTTTTACATTTATTATGGATTTTTAATTAACATTTTCTTTTTTTTTGGTATTACATAACAAAAGCTTCAATTCCTTAATATTCATATAAAAGCCGTTATTGGGAAGGGTTTTAAGTTAAAAGTTGTATGTCGTAACCCTCTATTATTAAGTATATAGACATGTCGTGAGTCAAGCCTTACCCCCACCTCATAGATGTATATAATTTCCATTTTGATGTTTACACGGATCTGATGTTAAATTCTTTGAAATCGTTGTTACACTCATTGAAAGTTGAGTTGAATTGTTTGTCAGAACTTCAAACTTAGAAAAACAATTGAGTATTGATTTGATATTTGTTTTGTTACGTTTAAATAGAATTCTGTGTTCTTTTCAAATGAACTTTTGAAGAGTAGTATTTGTTCTATGAGTGAAGTACAGTTTAATGACTAAACCTACTGTTTAACCCCCAAATGAGAAGAAATAACGTCAGAATGGGACTCTCCCGGGACTCTTCGGGTATTACTTTAGTACCTGAATTTCAGCGGACATTAATATTTTTGATGAAATGGTAGAGAATTCGGACTTCATTTAAATTAAGTTTATTTCTTAAATAATCACTTTAAGACAAAACAGAACCTAAAAATTTTCTTATTATAAATATTATTTATAAATTTATTGCCTGAATAATTTAGTTAAGGTCATCCATTAATTTCAATTGTATTAACTAAAATCAATTTAAATGTTAGGAAAGACATAGAATTCTAATTCAATTAAATTCTCATTACTTAAAGATTATCGAAAAATTTGATTAAAAATTCTTCATTTAGTCTTTAAATTCAGATTTTGATTGAATTTTCAAATAAACAAAAATATTAGTTTAAAATTTTAAGAAATAATATTGATTTGAATTAACAGAATTTGTTTTAAAGAATTTCAGAGAAATCATACTCTGAGTGTCTCTACTTTTTTTGAATGAAGAAAATAATAGAAAATTCCGAAGTTTTGAAATTAATCCATATTTTGAGTCAATTCTAGATTTGGAGACAATTATTTTTTATGAAAAAAAATAAAAGAAATAATTCTTAAAAAATGATCTGAAAATCATTTATAAACCAAAAATGATTATGATCTAATTGTTAATCATTTCCATTATGAACTTTCTTTATATTTGACTACTTTTTTTGAAAAAAGTTATTCAAAGGATTATTCCTTAAAATTACATTTTTTGTGTAGTGATAAGTCATTTGTATTTTATTTTTCATTATAAATAAGTAAAACAAAACTATATTTTATTACTAAAAAACAATTCAAAGTTTATTTTAAATTTTCAAACAAAAAATATTAACAAAATTCTAATTTTTTTTCATTTTAGTTAATATTAGAGACTATTCTTTAAAATTGTTTTGTTTTTGTTTTTTGAATAAATTTATTAATTTTTGGATGATTTTTGAAAATTTAATTTCGGTTATTATTCGAAGAATTTTTGAAGTGTTTTTTCTTCTGAGAGTGACTTCACTTTTAGAGCCAAAAAAGAATTTCATTTGTCAACTGTTGAAGACTTAAATTATATTCAATGTTTATGAGATTGAAAGTCATTTGAAGGCATGTCTTTTATAAGAGATTTTTGTCTCTATGTATGAGTTTGTCGTCTGAGGCGAGTAATAAAGAAACGCATGTCTTAAGCCATAACTGAATATAAATTCGAGGGAAAACTCAATGTTCTGTTTACGCATAAGTGAAGAGTTGTTCTCAAAAATCATATTAAGTACAGGATTTTGACTTCAAAATCGACCAAAAATTTAAGAATTTTCAATTTCGTATTAAAAAGAATATTCTTTGGACTTAAAGAGCCTTAGAATAGATGTGGAAATACAGATAAGAAATAAAGTGAAGGCAAGAGAGGAATGGTTTCATCCATAATAACAAAGATTAAACTGAAGATCAGCCAAAATAAGAGGAAATAAGAATTTTGTAGAAAAGTGTTAGAAATGTATTTAAAGGAAGAGACGGCACGAAATGCTCCTCCAAATGACATATTGGAACCAAACATAATATCATTACCGCTATACTCATATGTCAGCGACCAATAAAACCATCTGTTCTTCACATGTTTTTTCTTTAATAAAATTCTTTAAAATATAATAATTTTGTTTCGAGTAATTCATCTGAAATTCAATTTAAATTTTTCCTCAAACTATTCAAATTGGTCTAAACTGTTTTGTTCTAGACTAGACTGTACTGTACTTGTTCAATTAATTGAACCTAAAATTTATTAAATGTCAAATTTTTTTTTCTGAATCATCGTTTGTCTTAAGGAATAATGAAACAAAAGGCAAGACCAAGGTAGATTATACTTTAAAAGCAATTTATATTTATATCTCCTAATTTTTGTTTACTTTCCCTTAAGTTATCTTTTCTTAATCAACGAAAATAATTGTTAAAACTATTCCTATTTTAATATTTATATACTTATATACCTATTTATTTAAAATAGGTACCTAAATATTTAAAAATATATAAATTTTACAAATTTGAGATAAATATGAATTAACTCTAAACGCAGTTATTGTAAATCACTTTTTCAAATAAATTTTAATTCAGTTCTTCATTAAATTGTGAGACGAATATCAGATTTAATATAAAAACAAATTATGACTTCGATTTCATATAAAAAAATCATTTCATATGACATGAATTTATTCGCATAACATTTCATTCATCGACTCATAAAATACTTTTCCGTCAATTCTTAGGATTCCTTTCATTCATTTATTCTTTTCTTTTTAATTGCACTTAATTTTTCTCAAAACTAATCGAAAAAATCGTTTAGAATTCTTTTGCCTTGGTAACTTACAATAGAACTACTAGTTGAGCTAGTTTTATTCTAGAAAACATTAGATATGAATTGCGCATGATGAATAATTTGTTATCTTTATTACGATATCTTCATTATATATTTTTATAACAAATAAATTTATATTCAATGCATTCCTTTTCATAACTTTTAATTCAATTAACAAAAACCTAATTCTCTGTAAAATATAATTAATTAAATTCATAAAACAATTAATCATTTAATGTGTGAACCAAAATGTGAACTATTTTTTTTATATAATATATTTCTTTTGACGTTTTTCTCAGAAAATTAATAAATAGTAAATCCAAGAGCTATTCCTCTGAGAACAGCAGAATTTGTAGAACTTATAGAGTTTTAAAAGTATTTTTTTGTTGATTTATATCTGTTTTGTGTTTGTTTTTATGTTCAATCAAATCAAAGTTTTTTACTTTAACTGAATTTATGTTAGGAATCGACAAAAAGAAGAAATTCTTTTCTATTGAGATATAAAAACGAGAATAATATTTAATTTGTAGACAGTATTGGACTTCGAGTCAATAACTTCTGGAGTCGAGACTAACTGACAAAATATGTGTCCATAAGCCATATCTAATGAGAAAATGTCATAAAAATTATAAGATAACTATGGACTGGATAACTGTGAAACTTATATTAATAATATAATATAAATGTTGTCACAACTAAACATTTTTCTCATTCAAACCCCAAAAAACTGATGAAATGAAAGCAAAAACAGATTTTATTATTGAATTAAACGATTTATTGTCGAAAAAGATTTTATTTTATTGGTTTCTCAATAACTGAAAGACTTGTTTATAAACCGTTGGAATTAAGTTTGAGATACAATAGAAGACAAAATCAGGCGATACTCATCTAATAGATATACGATTTGTATAAACTATCAAATCTGTATATTATTCTTATTCACAAAATTACATCATTTCTTAATTATTTATTTTTGTTTAAATGTTTTAATCATTAATTATATTATAAATTACTTTCTAATTCTATTAATAGAATATTTCATCGATTTATGAAAATATTTCCAAATATTTAAATTGAGATATAGATTCATTTATTTTTGATTAGCTATTTTTTACTCAATCCTTTTAAAAGATATACTTTTTATGATTTTATTTTTTTTTATTAATAAATTTCAAATAAAATTTTATATTTATTTTTATTTTGAATACTTCTTGAAATTATATTTTAATGAAAATTCTCTTTCATTCGTAGAATATATGATACCAAGAATAGGTTAAACCAAAAATATTAAGGGAAAAATATACCAGGAATAGGAAAAATTATATGAAGCTTTAATGAAATATCTTGGTAACAAATACGTAGCATTTTATTTGATTTCATGTGAATTTTTTCGTGAGGAATTATTTGAAATAACCATGATTAATTTTAAACATATACTTATGAATTACCTGAAAAACTCTTTTAATGACTAACATTTGTTTAAAAATTAACCAAAAATAGAATTTAATTCTATAAATCATTATTTATTGTAGATAATAGCATGTTAACTTTTCAACTTTATAATGTTAATCTGTATATAATTTTTCTTATTCCTGGTTTATTACCAAAATTGCTTTCTTTCCAAATAGTATACAGTTTTGGTTAAGTTATAGTTTTTAAATATACTAAACCATAGATATAAAGGGTTATTACTGAATAAATTTAAATATATTAATCATAATTTACAAAAAAAAGTATTAAAATATTCTCAAATGAATGTCATTTTGTTTTTTAAAAAAGGGTTAAAAGTTTTTTTTAGCGCTCTTTAATATTTGGGTTTTATGAACAAAATAAATGAAATATTATTAAATTCGGTTAACTCTAATTATAGTTATAAAATGAATTAAAAGAGACCATAAAAGGGACGGACGGACAGCGGACAAACACCGGTTGAGAGGCAGTTGAAAATGGAAATAAAAACTTTCACAAAATATATCTAAAATATCAAAAGAGTGATATAAAAAAAAGATATGAAACGAAACAGAAAATTTGTTTGAATAGAAACTCGTCTCAGATTTAGTCATTAAAATACATGTATTTGTGACAATCCTTTAAATAATTATGCAATAAATTAATTTTTTGTCACTTTTAATAAAGTGTGACATTAATTAAAACTCCACTCTTTATGACAAGAGTTTAATGAATTTAATAATATTTCACAAAATATACAAATGTTTTGAAGAACTCTAAAACTTTTGATTCTACTTTTGAAACAAATCAAAAATATGAAATATTTACGATCCGAGGTATCATTTGAGGATCAAAAACATTTGAATGCATTTTCTGTATATTAATATTATTAATATTTAAAACTATAATAAAAACTTATATTTTCTATTGGAGAATGACCAAGATTAATGATCGTGATTTATAGTTTAGTCTACTTTCAAAATAAAGATATCTTTACTTAAACTTTGACTTTAACTAAAGAACTCCATTTTTCGAGTAATAGTTAAAAAAGCGGGAATCAATTCAAATGATTCTAATACCTATTGGAAAGGGTTGGAAGGGTTGCCTTCTTCTAAACAGATATTCAGTGGTCAACAAATTATAGTCTTTTTATTGGAGACGTAATACCCAATACTTAAATAATCTATTAAAAGCTTTGTTTATGAATCAAATGAGAGATCACTTCATTGTTTTTTCATAACTATTATTATTACTCTTAAGTCAATAGAAAAAATGTTAATTTTAGAAAGTATTTCTCAACTCTTCTCGACATTCAAATAAGTTTTGTTACTATTATAATATCTTATTCAAATAATTGATACTAGTATAAACTAGTATATTCTTAAATTTGATATTTAATCAATATTACATTATTGGATCAAAAGTCTAAATATAAACCAATTTAAAAACGGGATTTCATTCAAATTGGTTTTAATGTTATTTTTCGAAATCTATTGCTTTTTCTTTTCTTATGTTAATTTGATTCCAACTCTTTTTCAAAATATATTTTTTCAATTAACTTGAAATTTGTGCCGTCGTTTGAATAAGAAGTAAAGAATAACATACAATTGATGTAAATTTCTTTTTTTTCTGTCTATTTTTAACTTATTTTCTGTATTTCACTCTCAAAAAGATTTTCAGTTCTAAAATACAATAAAATAAATGCAAACCAAAACCAAAGTCTAGACAATTACAATGTACTTGATTAGACTCATTTCATTATTGTATATCTACTTATTATAATAAACTGCATAATAAGTTGCATGATAAATTGGGCTTGTATAAATTTATTCGAAAACTGGAGCTGTTATTAATTCCGGTTCATTTATTTTAAAATTATTTACAGTTTAGACATTAATTAAAAATCGATGCACACATATATTCACTATTTATTTACTATTTATTCAAAGTAAAACTCTAAGGCATTAATCCTTTAGTAAGAACTGTATTTTAATTTTATATTTTGACTTTTTGTCCACATTTTAGCCAATATATTATCACAAATTTTAGAAATAGTGATTTATTTTCAAATTAATGGAAAAACTATTCATTAATTTAAAAAAGATATGAATTTGTTTTCGGAATTCATTGTAAAATTAAACAAATAATCGGTTTTAACGAACAGAAGTCATAATATACTAATTGAAAATAAATTCCTAATTGATAGTTATATTGACCATGGTCAAGATATATCTATTGTTCAAAATAAAAAATGCTATGTCAGCCAAATCAATATTATAGTCTGATATAGTAGTGTAAAAAATTAGAAAATGTCTCCGATCCAAATGGTTTTCCTAAATCCTCTGAATCTTCAAAAAAGAAGTAATCAATGGTTCAATTTATTTGATTTGAAGTTTATATTTCAAAGAACTCAATTGGAAATCGAATTTTAGAAACTTTGATCACATTTTGAAATATTCTCAACCAAAATGTGTCCGACATTTGTTGAGAAAAAGACACGTTTTGTGTTTTAGTGAGAGAGAGACTCAAAGATAAGTCTAACCTCACTCTGAGCTCTGTTTTTAATTTCCGGATTTATTTTATTGTTTTCATTCAATTCATTCAATTTATTAATGAAGTTATCGTTGAGTTCACGAATTTTAGTATCCATTTTTCAATTACTTTAAGAGACGTTACACTAAACGGGAATCGATTTTTTCTTTGGTTGGGATCCAACACATTTCTTATGAGTTGTTAATACATGAATTTGAACCGATTTTTCTTCTTTTAGTTTAATTCACTCGAAAAGTAATGAAGTGATGCTTTCGATTATATTTCGATGTTTTCTTTTCCTATTTGTTTCCATTGTTTGCAAGAATTTAGTTTATAATCAATTTTTCAAATACTTTACTCTCTCTCTCTCTCTCTCTCTCTCTCTCTCTCTCTCTCTCATCATCTCTATTATGAAGTGAAATAAACTGCAAATCAACGCAAAAGTGATAAAAAAATTTCAATTTGTTGTTACAAAACTCTATCTCTTCGTAAGTCTCGAAGGCTTTCGATTTAAATTCTAATTCAATTACTTATAGAACACAAGAATTCTCTCTTTTCGACAATAAATGAGAAGATAAGACACTATCCAATAACAGAACAGATTCTTCTACACTTATTAAAATTTAATTGCGCACAAACATAGACACATATACACACACATACATACATTTACACACAACCACTAATCTTTGATTCATTCGTGCATTCTTTATGTAATATACCTTAATGTGAGTGATGTTCAATGATCAAGTTCAACATTTTTGTTCAAAACTTTTTAAGACTTCAAATTTTGAAAATAAATTTAATTTGATTTCATTAAAAAATATTTTTAAAGACGACTCTCGATATGAAATCGTTTTAAACTGTAAGCCCCTTAAAATGCACTTCACTGTCGAATCGCACATTTGTTTTAACTCAAATGATTAACAAAAATTTCTCAATTATTGTTTCTTACTTTCAAAAATAGTTGATGTCATTAGCAAGATAGATATTTTATTTCTATTACAACATTCAAATGTCTGAAACAAAATAAATATTTGAAATAATTATTAAATTTTGAGATTAATTTAAATCAATATTATAAGACCTAATTATAGTTATGTCTCTAATTTTTTTCAAAAAAAAGAATGACTTTATTTGTCTGATAAAAGTGTTCTCAATAAGGATTACTTCGGGGTATTTTATGCGATAAATTTCTCAATTTTTAATTTACAATTATTTAAAAGGATATGAAAGCATAAGAGTATGTCATTATCTGTGAATTAGTTATTCATTGTTGAATAATCAAATGATCAAGAACAAATGATACAAATTTTAAAACTACTCGAAACGTTAAAAACAGAAATTGTTTTAATTAAAATTTGAGAAAATTAATCAATCATTTGAAGAGTAAATGATGACTGAGTGTAACATAAGTTTCAGAGCAAAAGTATTAAAACATATTTACTAATGAAAGCATTAATTTAGAGATAAAGTGAGAATAAATTATATGATTAGTAAAAAGAAACGCATATTTTGCAGAAACTGTTTAATAATTTTGTCTAAAATTTAATGTAAAGTCTTTTGTTTGGAAATCATATCTGTTTCGATAGCTCTGAACAAAAGACTCAAATAAATTGAATTCAACGCAAAAATATTAAATTATGTTTTCATTTTAATTTAGATTTTCATTTAATATTCAAAAGTCATATAAAATTCATGGTTTGTTTCCTAAGGTTTTCAAACAAATAGTTATTATAATATTTTTTTTGAATAAATTGAAAAATTGTTGTTTTTAACATCAATGAAGGAAACACTCATCCAATCATTTAAATGGCTTTTATCAATACAAACAACAAAAAAATGAATCTGGCAAGTGCTCTACATCAAAAGTTAAATTAAATAAGCAAACATGATCAAATCATTGACGGATTTCAAGTGGTTTCAATGCTTTTAATGATAAATACCTTTAAATTATAAAATAAAGATTTTGGGAAAATAAAAATAGCATTAATTCTAATTAAGTCGAAGAAAACCAAAATTATTTGTTTAATTAGACATAAATTAAGTCTAATTTAATTAAAAGAGTTGTTTTCCTCTTACTTTTAGTCTATAAAAGATAAGAATTTCAAGAATTCTTAAGATATTGATTACATCTAAACTCAGAGGTTGTGAAACTAAATTTCGTGGAAATAGTTTACAAAATTTCTTTCGAAATCACTTTTTAGAAAATCATTTTTAAATTAATATTTTTCTAAAAAAGTAATTTTAAAAAATTAAAGAAAAAGTTTTAGTCTCTAAAACTTAATTAAATACTCTTAGAAAAATAAAATTTTTATTTGAGAAATTTTATACTAGATACTTTTTAAGAGATTTTCCTATTTATTCAACACTCAAACCAATTGTTATATAAGAAAAGAAACTTTAATATATAGTAACGAAACATAGACTTAAACAGGGATGGCAAATAGGGGGGGGGTTATTCCGGA
>JAQFZM010001175.1:0-20352 GCA_034695785.1 Galumna obvia | reverse complement strand
TCTCTCTCTCTCTCTCTCTCTCTCTCTCTCTCTCTCTCTCTCTCTCTCTCCACTCATTTTTCATTCTTAAGGGAATTATTTTATAATTCAATTTATATTTAAAGTCGAAAAATGGGAATAAAGTTTGAAAAGACTTCAATATTATGAATGCAATTATCGTTTGCCAAACAGTGAGATATCAGAGAAGACAAGAATTAAGTGAATCAACGCTTTTAAATAAAGTCTTTAAATTTTTATTATATTTTGAGATATTGTTTATTATTTTTAAGCTCTAAATGTCTCTCTGTTTATAAACTTTCGGCACATAATTAAAGTTTTGTGAATAAATTTCTCAATATTTTAAGATTATCTAAAATCGTCGTCTCTTTTGATAATCAAAAAAATTCTATAAAAGAAATAAACTTTAAATAACTTTAAATAACTTCTAATAAACAAAACACAAGAACTAAATCAAATGAAGTGTTTGTCTTCACGCAATTCTTACTATACTTTGAGAGCAAAGGCTTTAAATACGGAAAACATTAGAAAAGAAAATATATTCAATTAATTTAGTCATAAAAATAATGAATAAAATCAATATTATTCAAACAATTAAGAGTAAACATAAATGAAAAACAATTGATAATAATTACTTCAATTTTCAAATCAAATGAATAAATTTTGCGCTCAAACTCTTCTCAACTCTTAAAGAGATTGTCTTTAAGGTCTTTAAGTAAGACATTACTCAAAAGCATTTGGAAAGGGAGGCGAACGGAACTCCACTTCTTTGATTATGTTTATTCACTTTGATTATTAAGTTTAATGCCTTTGGTTTGGAAATTGCAATCGAAAGGAACAGTTGACTTATAGATGGCAAAGAACCGTATGTTTTCTTTAGTCAAACCTCAAGAAAACACTTCTCACTATTCTTTTAGATTTGATATGAACTTCAAGTGAGCAGAAAAAGTGCATTACTTATAGCAGAAAGAAAAAGAAAGTTTAGACAAAATAATAATAAGCAAAACGCCAACAGATATGCAAATATGTTAGAGAGGAACAGATGCTAATGCGCTCAGGAATGTGTTGGAGCTTTTCTACCATATCGTTCCAATTGATCTCAACTATAAAATCTATACAAATATATAAATGACTTTATAATTAAATTCAGTTTTTTTGTTTGCATTTCATATCATTTGATTTGAAAGCTATGCATAACTTTAATTTTTAATTGATTGAAGAAAACAGAGACTGAATTAAACACTAAAACTTACTCTAAACTACATTCCAATCATTTGGAAATTTTTGTTCATTTCATGGCTATCTCTCATATTAATAGATATATTATTAAATATAAACTATTTTTAAATTTTTAGTTCATTTCTTGGAAATCCATATCAAATGAAATTCTTTAAAATTCTTTTTTAGTTTATGTTTTATTTAGGGCTCATATTTGAGGAACCATTAGTTTTGTTCAAATAAGTGAATGCTTTTCGTTTATAAATAGTTTTTAATTTTGGATAATTGTCTGACGTGTCTATGACTCCACATCTGATACGGGCTCTGAGTCCACATCAGAGATAAATCGCTATTTAAGAGGACTTTTTGTGCAGGAATTCGGAGAGAGGGAGAGGGAGAGAGCCCTCGGATTTAGTTTCTTCTGATCTAAAAGTTATATATTCGACAGCTTTTTATCCCTGAGTTGTTTAGAAATGCATTTAATTTACTCGAATTATTTGATAAGAGATAGAAATAGTCATTAAATGAGAACACAAAAAGTGAAACGTTTTTATTATGCGATTCTTTAATTTAAAACTAAGACTAAGTTTTTTATGGGTTTTATTTGACTTTTTTTCTATTCGTTTGTCAGTATTTGAATGCCTTTCGATTATTTATATTTGTATTTCTTTACAATAGTTATAATAAATACGAGATTGACTTTTATCTTCACCACAAATACCGGCGATAAGAAGTCAGTGATCTAATCATAGGCTTAAGTGTCAAACGTCTAACTAATAGATTGGTTTCGTTTGGCTCTGACTTTGATTTTTGTGACATAAGTGACATCACTATTATTTGTATTATTCTATAAGTTATACATTGGATTAATAATACAAACTTTATTCATGTCATTACTCTAAACTCATTCCTAATAATAGTTGGACTCAAAACTGTTTGACAATCAATTATTTAAGTCATACATCAGAGGAGAGGAGAATAACTTTTTTTCTGATGTGAACTTTTTGTGACGATGACCTCCGGATCTGAAAACGTTTTTTTCCCTTAACTTTTAGATCCATAAACAAGTGGTTTGACTTCAAATGTTCGCATTCATCGAGTGATGACTTCTTTGAATCCAATGACTTTTTGTGCGAAAATTTCTTATCAAAAACAAATCATTTGCTATCGGTATCACAAACTCAGACAACAGAAAAAAAAACATTAAAATAGGGAAACAGTTAAACAGTGATATCCCGTCCGATGAATAAGAAATTCATATCTTTTAGACGAATGCAAATGAGTTCTGAATTAAATGTCTTTTATTTCCATTAGATTTTGTTTTTTGAAATGTTTTGAATTCATTTGTGTCTAAACTCTATCTGATGACCCATCACTTCTTCAAATGAGAAGAAAAATGTTTTCAGTTATCATAAGTTTGAAACAAAAATAAACTCTTATCTCAAATCTATTGAATTTGAGATTCGCTCGATTTGGAACACTTTATCGTTATTTTTAGATGTTTTTCAAATAAATTGTGAACAGAATTAGTGAATAAATAATTCATTTATTCACTCAATAAGTATTGGTTTCAATCAAATGCTTTGAATAATCACTGGTTTTGTTAAACGTTTTTAACTGAATTATAAATAATTCCGTTTCAATCACTTTTTGAATATTGAAAACAGTTTTATCTTTTTCTATGAAATCAATTTTGATGTGTTTTAAACTCAATCACATTTGAAATGTTTGTATTATTAAGTCATTGAATAGGTTTTATAACCAAGAATTCCAGTCATACCTTTTGTGGGAAAATGCTTTCCTTTCTTATGCTTTTTATATAACCATAGATTGAAATATCAGAAACAAGAAAACACTTATTAAACCTTTATTTTGAGACATTCATTAAAGAATTAATTTATTTCTATTTAAACCCAAGTCTTTTGTTTTAGAGCTAATCTTTTATTTTTGTTTCAATTTCTTGAATATAAAGCGAAGCAAACATTTAATTAAATGAATTTTTATTTTTATATATCAAACACATGGAAGTAAAGAGAAAAAAAGTTTGCTAGACTCTTATCCAGTCAAAGATTAATAGCTAGAGCCACAAAAAAGTTTTCTTTTTAAATTTGCTAATTCGAAAATTGCTTTAAAATTTATCTTGTTTGTTTTTGTTTGTTTAGAGTTTTTTGGAAACATTTCTCTTAAATCATCTGAGAATATGATTTAGTTTTACTTTCAAATCAATTATCAGTTGAAAGGAATTAATGGAATTATGAACTGTTTTTCAATTGTTTTTGATTTGTTTTTTCTCAATATTTTCATCAAAAGAGATCTAAACAAATGTTAAGACAATAGAAATAATTTTATTTTATGTTTTAATTCTCTTTGGAAACACTGAATGCAATTCATTTTTGAATAGATATTAATTTTATTTATGTTTTATTCTCTCTTATGCTGTACTTTATTTCAAATATGATATTATAGTTCATTTCAATGCGTAAACTATTAATAATAATTCATTGAAATTATTTATGCAAAAGAAAATTACAGAAGAAATGAACAAAAAAACTAAAATATAAAGAGAACTGAATATTGAGATAAACTGTCTTTGAATTAATGTTTGAACTTGTTATTATTTCAAAACAAGAAATCTATTGAATGTATTAATGATATGACACACCCTTTCTCTATCAGTCGGCCAAAACATATTCTGGTTTTGTTGAATGAACTTCAAGTTTTCAAACATAGGAATAGCCCTTTGGCTCACATTCTATTACAAGACTTACATATTTTTGTTAGTTTTTGTCTGAACTCAACGATTAGTTTTTGAAAACTTGTAATAAGTTTTCAGTTTTTATTTCAATTCAGACTTCAATCGACAGTTTCAGGTCCTGTGCTTTTGGTGTAAACTGTAAAGACTGTAAAGAGTGGTATTTTATAGTAGTCGTTATAATGGGACTCATCGTTAATAGTTGTGCCAAACATTAGAAATGTATACAAAATTTACAACAAATAGACGTTTATGTGTTTGGAGTCCATATGGCCTAACGATGCCATCAGTTTTATCAGTTACTCAAAGAACGTGACCATAACATTGAACACTGGGATGTGTGCACCGAGATATGAGACCGGGAGGACAGCCATGAAAAACCGATCTCTTGTGCATACTTAATGACTGTACTTCAACGATGTCTTTCCACTGTATGTATGTCTGACTTATGTTGACTTCAAAGTTATTTTATTGCTCTGAAAGTGAAATAACATTTTGAAAGTCAGTCAGCGATAGCTTTCATTTCAGAGTCAATCTCTTCCTATGTCTTCACTTTTAGTATTTGAGACCAAACTATCGATATGTAAGACATAAACGTATTCAGGACTTCATGTCCTAACAATCACGACATGGTATTTGACTTTTCATACTCTCTTTATATTAGTTTGAAAGCAATGGCTCTCATGTCGTCTTTCGTTTCGACTATTTTTCATTTTTCCGTTGAAATGGTTATGTGTTTCACATATAAAATATATAAAATATTTGAAATACTTTTTCATATAATTCGTGTATTTTCTTTGTTTTACGTCTATATAAGTATTTTCTCAAATTATCAGTAAATTCATGGCTGAGTTTTTGGCACATTTTTTCCATTCTCTGAATATTAAATTCTAATATTCTGTGACAAACGTCTGACACAATCAGGTAATCAATTCATTAATATTCCGACACATTTTGCTTTCGTGAAGGAAAAGATATCATTCATTCAAAGTTTTGAAATATTGATAAACGATTGAAATGTGTTTTGTCGACAAGTTTTGATCAGTTCTTTGTTTTGAACCCTTATTTGGAGCGATTGGCACAGTTTGAGGGCTTAACAAAACAAAACAACTAAACGATACCTAAAATATTTGATAAAATCAGGTCTTCAGTGCAATCAGAGTGTGAGCCCATCGAAGACACACTGAATAAACAAATGCTTTGAGGGCAAAGAGGGGAGGGATTGGCTTTTTTACAATGCAAGTGGCTTTTGGCCTGTGCTTGTTGTCCGGCGCTTTCTTTCTAGTTGAAATAATAATCTAAACTTTGTAAAAATCTCATGTATTCTCCACACCCAACCCTAACGCAGGGCAATGAGTTTTTGTGCCCCCAAGCGCTTAATGATACCTCTCAATGGGAAGACCTACTGATTGCCGGCCGAAGCAGAGCCTTATGGGCACTCATTTTGACTGAACTCATGTTTGAGATAATATACAAACTCTTAGTGAGAGTGGAGTTCATATCTGTGCGAATCATAGCATAAAAATCTTTGAATTATTTTTGTTGTATTAGTTTTTGTTTTCATATCATTATTCATTGAATGAAGAAACCCATACCTGTGCCCAAAGTACTGCTCAAAGTATGTTTGCGCCCATAGAGGCAGTGCGTGCCATACAAGTCTCGTAAATTTTGTGTGAAATAAATTTTGATTCACATCTATCACATCTTATGTGTTACCAAATAATATATGGATAGACAGAGGAAAGCCCTCTCTCTTATTACAAGACTCTTAACTTTTTCTCACAAAACAAAATATTTATATAAAGTTTATAAATATTTTGTTCATTAACTCATGAGTAGTGAAGTTCGGCTACTTTTTTCAGGTGAGCTCTTCTTTTATGGTTGTGTTGACTGTCTGTTCGACAGTCAGTGCCCAGGAATGGCTCTTTACTGTTAGCTTAATGTATATTCTCTTATATAATCAATTATCGCGACTTCATTTCCTTCGATAGAGAGTTAACTTAAATGTATTTATATATAAAGCAAACGAATGCGAACGACATTTTGTGTGGTCTCTCCTCTTGAGCTCTACTCCACGTCTATTATATAAACACCGAATCGTGTGTTTGATATTCATTTAGACCTGAAGTCACAAACAGACACTTTCTTAATATTAAGCGAAATAAATGCTATCAAATCCTTAGTCGAGACTCTCATCAAAAGAAGAAAAAATTAGAAAAACTTATTAGACTTTCAGTTGTGCTGTAATTCTCCCAAAAGCGATATATTTCTTGAGTTAAGGAAAGCTAAGAAAGAAAGGAATTTAAAGATAATTTTTCTTCAGAACTTATAAATACAGTACTTCTGAGAAGAACTAATGATAATAATAAGGAATATATGAAAATTCAATCTCAAAGAAAAACATTAATTTAAAGGTTTATATCCAGAGATTGTACTCTAAAAAAGAGAAAAAATTTTAGAAATAGAGAGCATTAAAAGTATGTTTCGGTAAAACTATATAATAGTGGAAATGACAGAATAATAACGAGAAAAACTAAGAAAATATTTTATGATATACACAAAAATAATGAATATAAATGTTTTTTATCACTCAAAGCATCTAAACTCAAATTTACTGAAGTTTACTGCAAATGAAAGGCAGTGAAGAAGTGCTCCGAATAACCGACAGATAAATGAATTTAAATTTGATGCCAAAGACGTCTTCACTGACTTTAAGTCAACATATTTTTCATTAAATTATTTTTTCTTCACTCAAATTATGATTGAATATGAATTTAATCGCAAAATATTGTTAAGACATTAAAAGAAGGGAAGAGTCAAAATGTCTAAAACACTTTGTGATGAGTTTTTGAGTACAGAATTATAACTTAAGACAAATGTATTCTAACTTATTATTAACAAAAGAGTAAAACAATTTATATTTAATGACATAATTGTTGATGACTTTTGAGTTAATATTTTTTTTGAAACAAACAAAAAATACTAAAACTATTATAATAATAGTTAATGTGTTTAACAACTCGTGTTTCTAATGTTTTTCTGTCAGAGCCATCAAAAGAGTAAACTCTAGACCTACCCTAACAGTACCTTGCTCTAAATATTCTTCAAAGTGTTTACCACTAAAAAATTCCAATCTTTAAAATAGCCTCGGGTTAATTCTTTAAATTTGGCAATATGCTTGGAGAATTTTGGGAAAATGAGATTTTCCGGTCATCGATTTTTGTCGAAATGAAGAGCTGGCGATTCCCCTAAAGAAATGTTATTATAATTATGAGAATCTAAATTGAGTGGGAGTTTTGTTGTAATACTATTACAATCAATTTATTATAATTTAGTTTAAAAGGAATTAAAAGTTTGGGAGAAAAAGTGATTCATTGAACTCTCAGATCATTTCCATTAAGAATTGGGGAATAGTTTTGGCTAAAGAAGTGTTCCTTCAATTAAATGAATTATTATTAGGTTTTTAACATTTCGTCTCATTTTTTTTACTAATAATGATTTATTTTTTATCTGTTCTGTAGGCGAACCACTACTATCTCAATGGTTATGACTGAGGCCTGAGTGCCGATAAAGAACTCGAAAGTTTCAATAACAGAGCGATTGAGTAACAGAACTGGAAATTTGTTAAAAAAATTATATAAAAATATGAATTCAACCCCTATTTGGTCGTCAAATGACATTCACTCAATTCACTCACCTTTGAGTTCGTCGATACAATTGCCGACATTTAAAGTTAATATGGAGACTGAGTCCGTGCGCTCCGGATATAGTGACCGCTCGAAGCGGAGTAGAGGTCACGCCTCTCATAGTGTATCGCACAGTAACTCAAATAATGTGTTAGTGGGCAGTCATGTAAATCATGTCAATCATGTGAATCACGTCAATCATGTAAATCATGTGAACGGTAATCATCAGCCGTACGCCAATCACCGCAATCACAACCACTCTTCTGGTCACCGAAGCGCGAGTCGACACTCGCATAGAAGTACTCGAAGCGATCGGGCGTTTATCAGTAAATTGGAGTCACCCGACGAACGTCATGAGGGTATGGGCGGTCAAGAAGTGATTGAAGTACAGATTCTACCTCAAGACGACAATTGGGGCGACAACACCACTGCTGTCACCGGCAATACCAGTGATCACTCCATTTCTATCGACGAAATTAATAAAATAGGAAAAGATTTGTGGAGAGAACAGAGTTTATCGTTAAGGT
This sequence comes from Galumna obvia, assembly GCA_034695785.1. Lineage (NCBI taxonomy): Eukaryota > Metazoa > Arthropoda > Arachnida > Sarcoptiformes > Galumnidae > Galumna > Galumna obvia. The sequence continues at coordinate 12,172 of JAQFZM010001175.1, read as the reverse complement.
GTCAGATGTGGAGCGGGACAGTGGTGTCCGCCTTTTTATCATTCTGTGCCTTTATTTCACCCATAGTTATGGTTATTTTACCCAAAATAGACGCTCTCGAGTGGAAAACAACAGAATGCGGTCCCGAATGCGACGGACTATTAATAAGTTTTGCATTTAAACTATTGATTTTATTGGTTGGTAGCTGGGCCATTTTTGTGCGGAGGCCTAGGGCAACTATGCCTCGTATTTTCATCTATCGTTCAATAGTGTTGTCACTAGTTTTTGTGTTTATGGTGTCCTATTGGCTCTTCTATTTGGTCAGAATCACTGAAAAACGTTTTAATGAATACGATGTCGTCAGTTATCATTCAATAGTGTTGTTCGCCGTATCCCTCGTCGACGCCTTACTTTTCATCCACTATTTAGCGGTTGTGTTAATAGAGATCCGACACTTAAGGCCCCAATACTACGTAAAAGTAGTCCGATCTCCCGATGGGAAGAGTAAGAGCTATAATATCGGACAATTAAGTATTCAAAGGACCGCCGTTTGGATACTCGAAAAATATTATCAGGACTTTGATATCTATAATCCATATCTCGAGACTTTACCCACAAAAAGGAGTCGAAAGTCTGGACTTAACTCTAATCATATAAACTCGACGACAGCAGCTCTTAAGTACTACGACGTCGACGGAATTACTCCCACTCCTAATAATACTGCCATTCCTGGATCCACATCTATGGGTATTGCTATGAGTAATGGGAACCGATCTTTTGCTAACGGAAGCACAAGTGGTAATGATATCCGAAATAGAAAGGAAAGGGACAGAGAAAGGGATAGAGAGTCTTCTAGTCATCATCACAGCCATCATCACCACAACGAACGCTTCTATGAAGAACATGAATACGAACGACGGGTTCGCAAACGAAAAGCAAGACTTTTGACCGCAACTGAAGACGCGTTCACTCATATCAAGAGAATACAAGACGAAAGGGGTATATCTTTCAACTCATTTATAATGGATTTAATTGTAAAAATGGAAAGCAATGGACAACAGATTAGTGACTAAATTTGTTTCATTTAAAACCTAATATAAAGAATCGTTTTATTATTAGATGTGTTGACTCATAGACTCATAAAAGTTTATTTTTAATATTTTGATGGTTTTATAAATGAAATTCTATTCAATTATTATTGCTTTTCATTATTCATGAATTCATTTAAAAGTGATATCTATTCTCATTGAATATAATTTGAATGTTTAGTTAATTGTATTGATTTGTGATTATAGGTGCAGCGATTCCAATGGATCCAAAAGAGGCAGCACAGGCTATATTTCCATCGTTGGCTCGTTCTCTACAAAAGTATCTACGAATAACTCGACAACAGCCGAGACATTCAATGCAGTCAATTATAGATCATTTGGCGCTTTGTCTCAGTTTTGATATGAGTCCCAAAGCATTTCTCGAGAAATATATGGTTTCGAGTCCTGTCCTTCAGTCTGATAACGAGCACAAACCCATTCAGAGCTGGTCTCTCGTTTGTGATATACTTTTGTCCCGTTCTATAGAAGACGGAACTATTTTTATGTTAAGACAGTCAGACGTATCACTTTTGGTGTCTATCCATCATTTACCACATTTCAATGTTGTCGAGGAAGTCATTGATCCCAAAAGTAATAAATTTGTGTTTCGACTCAATTCCGAGACTTCTGTTTAAAAGTTATATAAAATATCTGTAAATAAAAGTTTTTTAGTTTCAAACCATAGCGTCATCTGATTGTAAAGACAAACATTAATATTATTAATGCACTAAAAATGGACTCAAACTTATCACTTATGAGACCCAATCCCTATAAGAATGCATTTAAATCACTCCTAATCTAAAATCAATGTAAAACTATTACATCAATTAATATAACTTTTATTAAAAAATTGTAATTTATAGCTAATCCGCTATAAAAGACACAAAAGTCACACATTTTGTGACACTTAGTCTTAAACGTCATTTTTGACAATAAATGCTGTCTTTTATTTGATAACTCATTTGTCGTGTAATTCATGTAATCGATTGCATTTTGTAATAATAATGTTATTATATTATAATTATTTTAAAATTTAATTAAATTTAACGCTTAATTAAATATATTTAAATCATTAAATTGTGATTTCACTCCATAAATGTAGTTCATAAAAACATATCTCTCCCCCTGTTGTCCCCCTTTAGCTGATTTGCTCATAACCCTACCCATAGCCTTTCCATATGCTTATCCCTATGCCCACAGCAGACCATATCAATTACCTAATTATCTAAAATTCATTATAAGTCTTGTTTTGTGTTATATATTTATTTATTTTATCGATAATATAAAGTAAAATATGTTTCAATTTTAAGATAAAATATTAAATAAATACTAATCGACTTTTGGTCGACTATTTCACTGATTTTTTGCCACTTTTGTAGACTTTTTGAGTCCTTATAAAAGTCAAAATAAGTCTAAATATTAAGTAAGTCTTTAGAAATGAAATATCATTTAATAAATTAAATCAAAATATATAAGAATTGATTTGTTATAAACTCCTATCATTTATCTCGAGTTATCTCTTCCCTCCCAAAGACTTCAAATAAGAATTTATTTAAATTATAAACCCTTTTATGCTTAAAAGTAACAAAATTTGCTATTTAGAGGTCAATACTTTTAATTAAAAAAAAACTTAAATCATTTTCAATTAAATTTCATTTAATTTTTATACTCTTTTGATGACATCTAATGTTTTAAACCAAAACTTAAATGAGTTTTAATTTTAGTCAAAAAGAGGGCAATACTTTCGTTTGTTTTCATAAATTGGTTTTTAATTAATTCATTAAAACTAAATTAACATTAAGTTAACCCTAACTTCGTTTATGAAATTCAAAACAAAAATATTTTAATTTCCAGAAAAACCTAAACTAAAAATCGGGATCTCATCACAAATGAGCTCACATTCTAACGGAAGGGTTGGCGGCCCGACACTGTTTCAGGGCTTCGTTGAAACCCTCGCAAAGACTCAGATCATAGCTTTGAGTGCAGTCAAGGAATTGTTTCAGTTCGAACTGACATCCATTCGACTGTTGACTCATCGGTTGATCGTATTGTTGGTACTGTTGTTGAGATGTCTGTTCTGTCGACGGCTGATCATTTGATCCGCCACTGAAAGCACCGGTAAGTGCGTGACCAACAGTGTGTCCAACTGCTGAACCGATAGCTACTCCTCCGGCTGTGGCCGCCATTTGAGCCATAAGTCCGGGACCCTGAGGTGCGGCCATTCCAACACCAGTTGGCTGTTGTGGTACTGTTGCCGGCGGTTGAGCTCTTGGTTGTTGTGGTGCCGCCGAACGCATTGGTGGCGGTGGAGAACGCATTGGAGCCGAACGCATATGGGATGAACCCATTGATCGAGAAGGAGATGGAGACGAACGACCTCTTCGTGGCATTACTTTAAAGACAATCCAAACGACAAAATTAAAGGTTTTTTATTATAAAGTTTTTTATAAATGTTTTTAAGAGAAATTAAGTCAAAAATAACTCACTTTTGAACTCTTTTGAAACCTTATGTAACGATTAATATAAATCAATTCAATTAAAAGAAGTCAAATGACTTTATTGTCTTCTAATTTATATTTAATGCGAAACAAAATCTGATGCAATACTTGTTATGATATTAACGCATAAAATGGCGAACAATTCATATGTTTTGCTGACTTTTCAATGACCAGAGATTTCCAGAAATAGTTCACTAATTCATATATTTTTGTAGAAAGTTTTCATTTATAATGCAATTAGAATCTCTACATTTTCTTAGAAATGGTACTTTTAACTTTTTAAGTTGATATGTGCACAATGAGATGGCACAATTTGCTCATAAACTTGCTATTTTTAAAGAGACATCTATTGAATGTCAATAAACAAAAAAAAGTAATATTTCCTCTAAAAGTTCTCTCAATTAAATGAAAAGTTTGAGTGAATGAAAAATTGGATCAAATTTAAAGTCACTCTAAAATGTTTTGAATTTACTCTTAAGTAATAAATAAGAAATGATTTGAGATTTAATTTTAAAAGAGTTGTTTTGTGACATAACAAGTGTTAAAATGACTTCAGTTGCGATCAAAATATTTTTTTATTTGAATTTCTTTGAAATAGTTATCAAAAATATTGAAAAATTGCAAATTTATTGAGTTTTAATAGACTAGTATTTCATTCGTAAAGTTTTCGTGCATTTAATTTGAGTGAACTTTTCATTTGAAATGACATTAATTTGTTATAAGATTTGTCTTCTCCGGGGAGTTATCATTGGCTAAGGATTATAAATGGCTAAAAGTTGTTTCAATGAAAAGTTATTTGAATTAATAAAAACTTCTGGTGTTTCGAAATCAGTACTAATCCGAGAAAAAGTCAATTCATCTAAAAATTTAAATGAATGAAAACTTAAATCTTATGAATGAATGAATGAATTTTTGACATTTTTTTCATTCAAATTCCTATCGAATAGTATTTCAATCAAAAGTAAAGAAAAAAATATTAAAAATTCTGATCTAAAAAAGTTTATTTCAATCAATTTTGAGCCAAAAATCGTAAGAAAAAAATTATAATAAATGAAATGTTTTTGCAAATAACAAATTCAAAACATTTCATTCATTTCTATTCGGACTCCTTTTGCTAGAAATGCATATAAATTACTCTCAGGTTTATTGATTGAACTCTTGGCTAAAATTCAAATCTCGTGAAAATTAACTGAAAACGTCTTATATATGAGAAGACGAGGAAAAACTAAATTAAAGCTAAAAAATAAGAAATATTTTCCAAAGGGTTCGAACATTAACTGAAAAATTTTCTTTTTCTTTTACATTACTCTATCAAACACTTGGAGTTAAGAAAATTTATTATCTCTTAATAATTCATTTATTAAAATATTAAAATTTATTTATTAAGTGTACAGTAAATATCATATATATTCGGACCCAAAAAATGTTTGTGAAATAAGTATAAAAAATATATATATTTCTAATGAAAATAAAAGAAAATTTTAAGAATATTTGTGTGAATTTTAGGTTTGAATAAATAACTTCTGGATTCAGTTCTGGAGTTATCCTTTAAAAACTAATAAAACTGTTTTTTTGGTTGTTTTAACAAAACAGAGATTTTTGTTTTTTGTTGTCTAAAATCAATTGAGATTCGATTGCAAAGTGAACTAGATGAAATATTTTGATTAATTATTAAGAAGTACTAAAAAGAGCAAGTTTAATTAATATGTTATCTGAGAGAAAAATAACTTATGAATAAAGTTCTAATTTTTAATGAAATTTTCATTTAATGAGAGAACAGACTATCGGTACTAAAATCTGAAACAAAGAATAAGACCTTAAATCAAAAATATTTGTTTTGTGAGCAAAAGCCAGAAGTAGTTTATGTCCAAAACATTAGAGCTATTACTCAAACGAATAAATTTTATTTTCAGATTAGATATAAGTTATGCCAAATCAACAGTAATTGTAATAATGTTTGACTCTTTTATTCTGAGTCTAAACTATTCATTATAAAAGCCATTATATTTGTTATTTGAATTATATTCATGTTTTCTTTCTATACAACTTCAGGGATGGCCAGACCTCTGAGAAATGCCATTCTAGAGCGCCACTCAAAGGAGTCCATAATTCTTGACAAAAGGGTATAACCACTTAATTACAGTGAACTCATTTAATATGATTTGATTTTAATAGTTAAACGGGAACTCTTTCCCAGTAGTCATCCCTGGGCTCTAAACTTCATTTTATTCGGCAATAATTGTCTTGAATTCAATAATCGCTTCGAGTGATGATTCGATTATTTGCTACAATTTTATATTTTTATGACAAACCTTAAAAACACTGAGCCCTGAGCTCTTCAACATTCAGTCTCTCTCTTTATCTCTTAAGTCAACCTCTTTTTCGATATGAATTTGAAATAATTTAAAGAATTTTTGTTCATTTTCTTTATGATTTGCCTCAAAACTTATGTCTGAGCCATCATTTGATTTGAAGCTTACATTTATTCTTATTCTTAATTTTTAACTTGAATTTAGTTTTTTTGTTTTCACACATTTAAGTGAGTTTTAAATTTATGTCATATTTAATGTCCAAATAATTTATTAGATTTGTTTGTGTCCTATCAATGATATACTGTATGGGAAACTAATTTAATTAATATTCTCTCTAAACGTCAAATATTTTGTATTTAAAATTAAATTTAAAAAACATAAAAATCTATAACTTTTGCAAAATAGTGTTTTTATCCTCTTTTTGATTAACTAAAGAGAAAAATGGTTTTTATTTTCGATGTGCGAATCGTTGACTATCTTTGAAAAGTTAAGAGAAGTACTGATATCTCGAATCTAAATAAGAGGTACTGTTTTGATGTAAAACTTTTCTTTATTGACGGCAAAAATAGAAAATAAATGATAAGAATTGATTCTAAACTGATGCCAATCATTGCTTTAAACGTCAAAATAGAGTTTATTACTTAACGTCAAAACCAGTCCAGAAGTCAACTATTTTTTCCTCATTTTATTTTCATTTTCGATATAATATTAATAATACTTTTCTTATATTAAAGTATTATTATTTCAAATATCAATTCAATGAAGTACTGAATGGCAGACAAGTGTTGATTACTATTTGATCTCTCGATAGTGTCTCTCATCAGAGCTTTCTTTGTATACCTCTCTTGCATTCAATAACGATCTTAAGGCAAAACATAACATTAAATTAGAATATGTGGTGAGAGGTTGTGCACAATCGGTAGCCCGGAATGCAGTTATTCGAACAACACTCAGAAATTGTATCATGCAACTTTCCTAAATTATATGCATTTTGTTTTGTGTTGAGTCAAAAAGACATTACCGGAGAGAGAATTCCACTTTAAAAAAATGAGAGAAAAAGTTGTAATCACTTTTGTTGACCATACCTCTGGCACACCATAACCAGAGGTTTTCATTTAAACTATCAAAAAATAACAGACCAAAGGTTAGGTGTCTTTGTATTGATATTATGTAGTGATGTTCTGTTCTTCGGTGGCAAAATTGGTAGCGATCGTTGAGGGTTCATAAGGCCAGCACAGGCTCAGCATAACCTATGCACTTGTGAAGAACTACCACACAAGTTAGTCAACACAGACCTCATATAGGGGTCGTGCGGGTTCTCCTATGAAAGTCACGAATCGCATGCCTTAACATTAGACTAAATTAACAAAATATCTGAACCTTTAAAGAATTGGTTTGACTCCAAATACATCCACTCTTCTAATGGTCTTCCCTTTTCTTTCTCACTATTCGTTCCCTTTTTATTATTATTATTATTCTTTTTTTCAATACATATCTCTTTCAAAACTAATTTCCCACACTTTGTACGATTCATTTATAAGAGCACAGGTAAGAGCAAAGGTATATGTGATATAAACGTTATAAATAGTGCACGGATTGGCTGAGGAAGTCATTTATAATGACTATGGCTTTGCCTTAGAATTGACGATAAGTTTTTACATAATATCAAATGTGATGAACACTAAAGATTGGCAGCGATTTAGATGAAGGCATACCTGCTGTGAGACAGCGCTCAAACCCATAGATTGCGGCTCGAATTGAACCCAAATTAAAACAACAAATATAAAGCACAGGTTTACGATCGTATATTCGCTCTAACTTTTACTTTAGAAGCCGTGCCTTTCTTTCAGAAGCAGTTTCTACTGAGAAAAGCACTTCCACTTACTTTAAAACATTGATATACCTGTGATAGCACTGTCTCAATACATTTGCTCTCTCTCTCTCTCTCTCTCTCTCTCTTTCTCTCTCTCTCTCTTCACTGTCAAATGTCTAGGCATAAAGCACTGGCCTCAAGAATTTCCTTCCTGTTTCCCACCACTCAGTTTGGCCTCAATTTAATTGCAAATTATTTTCTTATTTTTCTTTTCTCTTCAGTTTTACTAATTTTGTTGAGATGTCTGTCGACTGAAAAGATATGAAACCCAATGAACAAACGATCGATTAATTTGAGAATAGAATAGGAGTGACTCTATGTTTGTCGGACTCTTTCAGACAAAGAGCCACCAAATATGGCGCGAAAAATACTTAATGTGATTACTATCAGATTAAAGTCATTTAATGAGAAAAATATGAATAAAAAAATCTGTGAATAAAACGATTTTATCCACAAATCTGTCGAAAGAGAGGGTGAGTAAAGCAGTTCGGGTTTACATCCACTGCTTTGAATCACTGGAAAAAGAAATGCTAATTATTCTCAACGATTAGAGGATGGCATAAATGGTTGGCATCTCTGGTAAAATGATGACGAGTAGACACGCAATCAGATTGTGTACCGCATAACCAAAGGGCGATCGGATGCTATCAACAAAACATAACTTTTTGGTTAAAATTCATTTAAAGAGCAGTAAAAAAATAAATCTATTTTTTACTAAAAAGCAATATTAAAGCCCTAATGACGGACAGTAATAAGACATGCGAACAGAGGAAACACACTATTCTAAAGACATGAAAAAAGTATTAGCAAAATGTTTTCAGTCATTCCACTCAAAAATAGGCCAATTTTTGTGCTATTCTTCTGATCGGTTTAACTGAAATTATGAGTACTTAATGTAAGCGATTTACTGAATATTATCTATTTATGAACGAAATTCTTCATAAAATATAAATTATTATTAAATATTATACAATGAATTGAGTGCCAGAAGAGAGGGAGAGAGAGAGAGAGAGAGAGAGAGAGAGAGAGAGAGAGAGAATTTTAAAAGGAATGAAAGAATAATAGAAGAAACGGTAAGTAATGATAAGAGAAGGCAGTAATAAAAGGCAGTCTTTTATTGAAGAGGAATATCATCTCTAAAATGCATTTATTCATCAGATAATGTACTGTGAGTTGTTGTGCTGTGCGATCAAAATAATAATACTGTAATGCACTTCAAAACCATAATTCAGTGGATGAACGGCTACTTCACTTCACTTAGACATTACTTTTTTTGTATTTTCATATTTGAACTGAAAACCAGTTTTACCAAAATTCATGCCAAAAGTCATCTCTACTTCTTTTGTAGAGAAAATTATTAATAATATTAAAAAACTTTTCTTTTGAGATGAGCTTAAAAGCAATAGAACTCTAATTGGAAAAAACAGAAATATTTCGCTCATAGAAAGAAGACTCAAGAATTTGAGTTGAACTGAACTGAACTGAACTGAACGGTATTCCCAATTTGTGACACTTGTTATGAATGTCTGTCGGAGAGTCAGTCCATTCGTTGATCGCAAAACAAAATAGCAATCAATGAATGCATTTCTTTATCTTTTTTTTTCAATTTATTTGTTGTCTAAAAGATAGGATGCGATATGTTTTTGTTTGGCTGCGCCACTGCCGAAGGGAATGGGTCGGAATGGGACGGAATGGATCGAAATAAGGCGATGCAGTCGACTCTTTTGGGATGAGGTCTGGAAGCACTTCATATCTATTCTTCATTATTCTTATTCATTATTTATCTGTTGAGTAACAATAAGGTAGCGATCAGTGAGTCGTGCATTCTTTGGCCAAACTATTGCTTTATCTGTTGTGAGGCCTTCCTTTCACTTAAGGGCACTCAACCAACTCTGCATCCAATATAAGTAACTCCAGACTCTGTGTGTATTGTGTATTACGCGTGCACTTCATTCTATGTGATCCATGAAATTTCAATAAGTTTCATCCATCACATTCAAACATCAGTCAGTCTTTACAGAAAAACGCAACAACACATCCACACAAAACATCATAACCTGAGCCATAAGCCATATGTCAGTCAGAGTTTAGGAGTAAAAAATGATTAAATGAGAAAATGAAACATTTATTGTGTATAAAAGGAGGCAAACCATCACATAAGGCATTACACTTCAAAAGCACAACCAATAAAACAATTATAAGTGAAATGCATTTTTCGGTTCCGACTATTTGTCTGTTGTTCTGCTCTTTTAATTCATTATTACTTTTTGCTATTTTTTCAAATATATTGTCTATTGTTTTGTACGAAACGTATGTTTTTTCTAAAGTTTTCAAAAAATACCACAAAAATAGTAAAGAAAAATATATTGAATAGGAAGAGCACACAATATTGAGAGACTATTCAGACAGTGCTAAGAGAGAGTGTCAATGAGTAGAGCAGAACAAATAGTTGTATTGCGTGGAAAATACTGTTCCTATTGTTTGTATGGTGTGTTTGTGATGTGCCAATTTGAACGGACAACTACTGTATCACTTTTTTTTTACAATAACCAGATCTGCACTTGTATTGCATATAAGCACTGGTAAGTTGATGTAGAAGTCCTCCAACACAAGGCTATCACTGATATTAGTGTCCGAAACGAAGCGAACCGACAAACAAATGGATACGAAATGAATGGCAGCTGAGAAAGAGTGGGATAGTCTCTACTCAAGTGATACATTCATTGAAAGGTCTGTCAGATCAGATGCAAAGACCAGGCACCTGGGGCTAACTTCGGAAGACTCGCCATAAAAAACCTCCAAATGATAGAACAAAACATAGAATTGACTTCAGTCTAAAGAACAGCACAACAGAGATAATAATCCTTGCATTTGGCGCTCACTGGCATTCGTGTGCTCTCTCTGATGGGACAGACATTCATTGAACACAAGGCATAACAATTTATTATATAAATAACTTTACCTGAATATAAATTACAGTAGACTCTCAAATAGTCTCTAAAAAATAATTATAATAACTAATACTTCGTTGGTTTCGCCTCTCAGTGTCCGCATATATGACCCAAAAGAAGTCAAAGCGCTCAGCATATCATCAGTGGAGTCGTCCAGTATATATCAAAATGCATTAAATTAAAAGAACTTCTGGTTCTGTAAAATCACCTGCACTTTGCACGTACTCCATTGCATGTTATTATGGTCAGGTATATTGAGCACGTACATTTATTGCATTCTGGTATATTAAAAATACCTCCGGGATGAGGGCCAGTGCCAGTGCTCACACTAAGAGCATGTGTCTCATAAGAATGTTTTTGGAAATTTATTTATTTGTGAAATTAAATTGTGATTTGCATAAGAGTGGAGACACGGGAACAGAGAAACCCATCTAACCATTGATGCGAACCATTGAGACAATGATTGAGTCGAATACTATTCATCGACGAACCGATCGATTATTAATTCCTTTCTCTTTTATAATGCAATCAATTGATTGTTATTACAGAATATAATACAGAATAAGTCAGAGTTAAGTTAAAGGCTTTCCTAAAGCAATCTCTCAGTCAAAGCGAGTCTGAGAGCGCATAACCATAAGCCCACCGCATCGGGAGTTGGCTGTGCTGTGTTCAGCCAATGAGAAGAGAGGTGTGTGCCAAGAAAAAGATGCTTTAACTGAAATAGTAAAGCGTTGGAAAAAGCTGAACAGTCTTATGCTGTGCTCAAATGTGAAAATATGACTTCTGATTGATTGTGTGATACATATTCTTAGGGATTGTTTGCCTCCAAAACGTTCGCAAAACAGTTAACTCTTCCATACATTTGTGATAAACATTTATTGATTGCAAAGTTTTATTTGTTTTGCAAAGACTTTAATTATGGAAACCTGTGTTTTAATACCACCAGAATTTAGTTTAGTGCTCAGACCCCGTGACAACCATCTCTCCAGTCCCATACGGAACGGCTTCAAAAAGAGCAAAGACAAGTCAAGTCGCATCTATGAGATGGGTGTTTGTGTCTGGAGCAACCAAAATATTAGGAAAGGCACCTGTTTTCTGCCTTTTCAGGGCACTATCAGACTGGACAGACTCGAAGTCTTCAGTTTAGTCGATGACAATGATGTAAGTGATGACAGCCTTTCAAATATATGACTCAAAAGTTTATTTTCTGTCAAATTGTGTTTCTGTCAAAAAGCAAAAGATAAGGTCTTAGAAACCAAAAGCGAAAAAACTCTTAATTGCAAAATTGCACAGAATATGGTTGGCTCTCAATATTGAACAAATATTTGCAAGAATCTCTTCCATCTAATGAGAAACGAATTTTTTCTTCGTTGCAAAAATTCTTGCTATCAATCAAAACACTTGACTCTTGCTCTTTGGCTCTCTCTCTCTCTCTCTCTCTCTCTCTCTCTCTCTCTCTCTCTCTCTCTCA